>CAAE01015108.1:583080-608370 GCA_000180735.1 Tetraodon nigroviridis
ACTCGGTGTTGTGTTCGGGTTGGGGTTGTGCGTCTGGTTAGGGCTCCTCGGGTGTTGGGTTGGGTCTCGCTGTTGTGTTCCGGTGGGGGTAGGGTTAGGGTTAGGGTTAGGGGTTAGGGTTGTGCCTCTGTGTAGCTCTCCTCGGGTGTTGTTTTGGGACTCGGGGTTAGGGTCAGGTGGGGTTAGGGTTAGGGTTGGGTTAGGGTTAGGGGTTAGGGTAGGGTTAGGGTTAGGGTTAGGGGTTAGGGTTGTGCCTCTGTGTAGCTCTCCTCGGGTGTTGTTTTGGGACTCGCTGTTGTGTTCCGGTGGGGGGGGCTAGGGTTGTGGCTTTGGACACCGTGCAGGATCAGATAAACAGCAGAGCTCTGCAGCCGGCAGATTGGAGCAGGAGGTTCACGCCAGGCTGAAAGCAGCCCGATAAAGCTCCCACACAAAGTTCAAATGCAGACGCGACTACGCTATCTCGCACGGAGAGACGGACTCCGAGATGGTGGAAGATAAGATGGCCTCCCAAAATGAATAAAATACCCGTAAACAGAGAATCTGTGTAGAAAGTTTCACAGTCCGAAATGATCAGTTTGCTTCCAGGCGCGACGTTTGCTCTGAGATCCTCGAAGACCTTTCTCCTCTTGCTTCCTCAGTCTCACACGAGCGCCGTCGGGTTCAAGGCCTCGAAGGACCGAGTGGAAAGAGCTCAGAGCCGAGAGGAGAGAGGAGAGAGGAGAGAGGCGTGCATTGTGAGGAGGACGTGATCCGGTGTCATTGTATCCAGTCAATAGGCGGGAATCATGCGTGCACTTCGGGAGCTTCCCGCCGTGCGCTCCTCCTTGTCACCGGGTTAGAATAGGGAGAAGGGGGAGTCGCGTCAGGCGAGTTGCCCTCGGGCTAGCGGGGAGAAAGTGGCTGTGTGAAGAGCTGTCTCCCCTGCTCGGCCAGTCCTCCTCAAACCTCCGCCATCTCCTCGGAGTGGCCTCCTCTCTGCCGCCCTGTCCTCTTCTCTGCGGGTTCTTGGCTTTGTGTGTTTCTTTTTTTGAATCAGTACGATGACTCACTTTGTTTTGGGTTTGTTGTTGAGATTCCTGGCTGTAGAAATGCTCTTACAGGCTCGTGCGTGCCAGCGCGTTAGCTGTAAACGCTGAAAACGGGGACAAGTGAAGATCTGGCATATTTTCCATCTTAAAAGAGCTGATTGCAAACATTAGCTACCTCCTCCTCACTGCATGCTGCTCGTGTTCTGGCCTAAGACCTGCAGCAACTGCCAGGATTCTGCACTTGTCCCTCCCCGTTTGACTTGGACCAGCTCTGCTGATGGACCAGCTGTGGACGCTGCTCCTCATCTGGCCTCGTGGAGGTGTGAGGCGGCAGCGCCGAGGGGGGGTTCAAACGACGTCACCTCCCATTTGCGTTTGTCCCCGGTGAAAGTTTCACCTCTCTCGCGGTGCGATTGAACCAATTGGACAAATTCCTGCTGCTGTCGATCCAGTTCGCCTCCCTTTGAACGCAGTCGTGTCAGATTCGTCCAACTTCCCGGAGCTCTGGGGGTGGGCTGTGAGGGTCGCAGCAGCTGGGAGGCGTTTCTGTTCGCGGTTGACTCCCAAGCCTGAGCAGCAGCGAGGGGAGGCTGGGGTGAAAGTCAGCTGCCAAAGGCTCGCCGCCTCCCTGTGTCTCCGCTCCGCCAGCCGCGCCGCGCCGGCTCCGCGGCTCCTCGGACGGATTCGCCTGGAATCTAATTTCTTTTCAACTTTTTCCCCGTCGTTTTATTTTGACTGTGTGGATCTTCCGTGTCCACTTGTGCCTCCGGCTGCAGCTGACCTAGTGCCCAGAGCTCTCCCACATTTCCTTCCGCAGTCGGAGACGAGCTGCTCGCGCCTCCATGGCGGCTGCGCCGTTCCTGCGCCGCGCTGAGATGCCCAGTGTCAGAGAGGATTTATTTGGCTGAAGATATGAGCGGCTCTCGTCGACGCTATGAAGCGCTGAGGACGAAGGTGAGCAGCCCGCTGGGCTGATTTTGTTCAGATGCGTTAATGCGCGGCGGCGTTCCGGAGCGCGGAAACTTTTGAAGCTGCGTTGCGACGCGCACAGAGTGGGTGGCCAAACGTGAGCAGCGACGAAAGGAAAGCGTGTGGATTAGATTGGGCATTTATTTGAATTTGTCTTTGCCTCGTCTCCCTGCGGGTGGGTCCGCGGGGACAGGTGGTTAAGGGGAATAAATCAGAGCGAACAAGTGGATGATTCGCTCGGAGCGAAACATGGAAGGAAAGAAGAAATAAGTCACGGCTTTGAATGAAAACTGCTCGGCTATTGATAAATCACTCCTACGGCGTAAAGGACACATGGACGCGCGACGAGCGCAGGAGGCTACGCGCGCTTCACCCCGCTGAAATCCGTCGGTGGTGAATGGATCATTTAGCGCTTTCGCCTGCGCCATCATTGCTTATTTCATTGCTCCTCGTATGTTTTTTTTTTATATTTAAAAGTCACTTTTACCTATTTTCCGATGTCATTTCTCTCTTAAATTTGAGAAAGCAGGTCAGACTGCCCTGCGGGGCGTGAGGAAGGCGGCGTTTGCGCGCTGGGGGACAGAGACGCGCGCATCAGCGCGCAGTAGCCGCTTGGTAAACGTGCGCGATGGTCCCAACCTGGCGTCTTTCTCACCTCACACTAATCAATTAGGAGGACGCGCAGTCTCGTTGAAAGGCTCCAGAGAAGCCCGATGTGGGGGTATAAAAGCTGCAAGACCGATATGCTCTGCTTGCTTCTCTAATTTAGCGAGCGATCATCTGCGGCCGGCGCACCTGCTCGGGTTTTTAATGCTACCGTCGCTCCTCTTCTGGGCTAAGTGATTTATCTTCAGATGAAATATGGTGGGAATCAGGAAGCAAAGTGCTTTGACCCTTGTCAGTTACTCGTCTTTACTCCCCGGAGATCGTCGCGTCTTTAAAACAGTTACGCGATGTTCCTGTTAGTTAGATCCTAAAGTTGCACTAAATAAAACCCACACGGTTTTCCTTTATTTGGATATTTTACATCACATTTGAAAGTCCCCAAATAAATGACGAGCTGGATTCAGGTGTGGTCCAGTTCAGCCAGCAGCCACCAAACGCGCGCGTCCCTGCGGAGCGCCTTCCACGCCAGCTGACCCTCCCGCGTGAGTTTTAACGCTGTCCCGTGTTCATGTGTGGGGGTGGGGGTGTTCACGGGCGAGGTGGGTGCAGACACGGCGCACAGAAACAATAGGTGCGCGGAGTGGGGCGTAGCAAGCCTGGCGTGCGCGTCTCAGCCGATGGCGCCCCGGCTTGGGTTCACCTCCCTGTCGCCGCCCGAGCGGTCGGAGCCGCAGCACAGCGTCCCGGAGAGGACGCGCTGATGCCGACGGGTGTCGGGAGTCTCGTTGGTGCGTGGGGGCGTGCGTGAGAGCTGGAAACCCGAACGGTCGGCAGAGGCTTAGAGGGACCAGGCTGGAAAGAAGCGTTGGGAAACCGGGGATTTTCAGCCGGGCGAGGACCGCGTCAGCGCGCAAAGGTCCGCTTCCGCCAGCCTCGCCCTCTTCTCCGTGGTCATCGGGGTTGCCGTGACGCCAGAATGACGCCTGGTGCCATGATGGACACTTTGGCACCGAAGCTGCTGCTCAGAAAACCTCCCGTTTGCTCCCGACGCGGCGCTGATCGACCCGGGATCAGTCATTTGTTCTGAAGTGACAGGAAAATCCTCCTGGAGAGTTTCCACCCGCTCCCCACAAAAACGGCCCGTGGGAGATGGTGCGCGCAGCGATCCCTCGGACACTGACGCGCGCAGCCAGCACGCTCGGTTAAAGAGCACCCTGAAAGACCTCCCGTCCTCACCCTGCTCCTCTGAACTTGTTGAACGGCACAAACAGAACCGGGACCTGCTTTCGCCTCGAGGGCGTCCGACCTACGTAAGTCGTTTCTTTCGCGTGTGAAGTTCAGGTGTGTGTTAAAGTTTTCTACTTTCTCCTCCGAAGTTCTGAGCTCCACAAATCTCCACATCTTAAACCACAAGCTGATTTTTTTTTGTTGTTTTGGTTTTTTTTGTTTTGTGTTTTTGCGTAAAACCAAGAGCTCCGACCTGCTGCGTCCACGGATCCGAAGACCGAACCTCGTAGTCTCTCGACCCCAACCCCAACCCTAAGGTCGGTTTTTGAGGATGTCCTTCTGCTGTCCATCACCCTCTGGAGGCTCCTTTAGATAGACTGGCTGGGTTTCATTCAAACTGCGTGAGGACTTCGGACCATCCGGGGTCTCTGTAGGACACCACCACGGTGCTTGTCGTGCGCCCACGGTCACCCTAACGAGCTTCTTCCTCTCGTGCCAGAGCCACCCACTTGTGTTTTCACCTCTCCACATAATCGCAGAGAAGAATCCCTCCCTCCCGGCGCCTTGTCTCTGCACGTGGGAGCCACCTGAGCGCGTGCTCGGAGGAGGCGTGGACATTTGGCGCGTGGAGGCTCTGTTCGCTGCGCCTTCACGACAGTGTGCCCGCAGCCTTTTAGGAAAAGTGTCCTTAATGATGCATGAGGTGCTCCGGTCGTGCGCCGGGAGCCGGGCCGGGAGCCGGGCCGGGAGGCCGGGCCGCCGGATCCGGCTGCCTCCTGCCTCGCCGGCCTCGCCGGCCTCTGCCGTGCACTGATGTGCGTGTGCGTGTGCGTGTGAAGAAAGGACGCTGCGGGTTTTCAGCTCGTCTCGGGGCAGCGCAGTCACCCTGTCAAAAGCTGCTCACACGCACACGCACACGCACACACAGGCATGGGCGCGTGTGGCAGCTCGGAGGGTGGGGGAGCTGTGGGAGGAGCCGGAGGGGAGTGGAGGAGCATCAGGGAAGATGCAGGCTGGAGGTGGGTGGAGGGACCGGCCAGCCTGCAGAGGCCTGACCCCGGCTGGAAGGAGGAGACGGTGGCTGTGTGCAGCCAGACCAACGGGCCTCCCTCTCTCTCTCTCTCTCTCTCTCTCTCTCTCTCTCTCCCTCTCTCTCCCTCTCTCTCTCTCTCTCTCTCTCTCTATCTCTCTCTCTCTCTCTCTCTCCCTCTCTCCCTCTCTCTCTCTCCCTCTCCCTCTCTCTCTCTCCCTCTCTCCCTCTCTCTCTCCCTCTCTCTCTCTCTCTCCCTCCCTCTCTCTCTCTCTCTCTCTCTCCCTCTCTCTCCTCTCTCTCCCTTTCTCTTATTAGGTGACTGTCTGAAAACATGCAAAAGAAAACTATTCTAATGTAGGCGGGTGCCAGAGTAAATGATAAATAGGTAATACTGAACTTTGCACGAGAAAAGGAAACCCATATTAAAAAAAATAAAATCAAAGGTTTCTTTAAAAAGATATTCCTGTCAGCACTGAAGTAAATTTAGCAACAAAGTCGCTAAATCCAACAAAGTCTTGCATAATATTGCAACAGAGGGTCGGGAGTATTTAGCTGATTTGAGGACTATAAATGAACGTGCAAAACATGCGCTTGTAACTGTGAAGAAAGCGTAAAGTTGGATAATATTTATTTCTTTAGCTCCTAAAATGAACACAATTTCTATCATTTTTCTTTTTAATCCTTTTAAAATGTGGAAGCAAATGTCCCGTCCTCTTCCTTTTTGCTTGGCGTGTTTCTACCAGGGTGGTTTTTCTAGCGGTAGTTGGTTCTAGTTCCACCTCCTGGTAATAATTCATCACATCTGCGGTGGAGGAACAAGCCGCGGTGGTGTTAGCCCAAACGCTGCTGGCCACCCAGCTGCAGCTCCACGCTGGCTGAGGTCTGCGCTCCGCCCGTCTGCCTTCTGCCGCCGTCAGGAGGAGATCATGCTGACTGAAGGAGGGGCGGAGGGGCGATGTGACGGGGTGATGGAGGCCAGGCCCCGGGAGGCTTTACGGGCCTGCACGCTGTCGTGTTTGCATGGCCGGTACCTTTCTTCGTGAGGACAGAGGCCATATTGGCAGGCTGTTAGCAGGAAAGATTAGCGGTTAGTGGAAAGGCAGGCTGAAAAATCTGCTCATGTTTTTCTTTTTTCTGAAACCGGTCCAGCTTCTATCTTTATCCGTCTTCCATCGGTTTCTGTGGGCCCTCCTGTCTTTCTGCCCTTCTTTCTCCCGCAGCCTTGCTTCCCTCTCACAGAGACACTGGTGGGGAATGTGAAACAGGCAGCTTCAGAAAAGATGAAAGTAGGCAGAGACAGGACAGAAGCTGGGTCAGAAATTGCCCTTGAAAGTGCATAAAATGCGTGAAATTGAAAATGAAAAGGGGGGAAGATAGCGAAGCGGTAGGCTTGTAATTATTCCATCATCCTGCAGGCAGAGGACATCCTATGTAGACCTGAAATGGAAATATTTATCTTTAATGTTAAAAAGCCGAGGTTGTTTAACGATATGACAGATGTTAAAGTGCTGCCCTCTGTTGGTCAGCAGCAGAAGTTCCTCGGTTCGTTCCAACATTCTGGCCGGAGCAGATGAAAAAGCTGGCACCGCTCAGACCATCCAGCTGGACCAAAGTTGGGGGAATAATCAGCGTAATTTGAAATCTAAGGATTACGGTTAGAGGAAAAAGCGCAGATTTGAGACGAGGCTGTTCGTTGGTTTCCTGCGTGAGTTAAAGGTGCTTCCCTGCAGGACTGTGGGAGGGAAAGTGGCTGCAGTAATATTTCCCTGGTGGTTTGGAGGAACACTCAGTGATGCTCGAGTGGCCCCGGGGATGAAATGGAAGGAGACACCATGGTCTCCACGGACGAGGCGAGCGCTCAGGTGGGGCTGGTGTGTCTGGGTGAGTGTGATGAACTCACCAGCCAACAAGTCTGTGCTGGATTGGCTGGGCTCCCTGAAAAATTCATGCGTCTGGATGTAAGAAAATAAAATCGGGTTTGCAGCCCTGCGAGTCTCCACGGGCAGGTCGCATTTGGCTCGGGGCGATCGGCCTGCGCACGCTGTCTGAAACCGGAATGGCCTGGATTCTTCACAGCAGCGCGCTGCTGTTTTCAGTCAGCAATCAGTCAGTCACCAAATTCAAGCTGATCTTTTGGTGCCAAAAATGTAGTTTTGTTTTCCTTTTATTGATTATTTTTTCCTGTTCGTAAGTAGTTCCTTTCCTCACAGCTGCTGTTGTCTTACTTAGCCATGACTCTCCTGGTTCAGCTCCAGCGAGTCTCCTGCCAGTAATGAAATAAAGTCATATGTGCAAGAACCACAGTCCTAAGTAACAGTCTGTGGTTGCCAGGCGATAGTAGCCGTGCTGTGCAACCAATCCGGGGTCACTCACAAAAAACCCCAACAAAAATAAAAAACTCACTGTCAAAACTAGAAAGTTCAACAAGAAATACATATATTCTACATACATTTATTAAATATTTTAATACTAAATAATTTTCCGCTCAACCTGCTGCCAGAAACAAGGAGGCTTTTTTTGTAGTCTAGTTGAATCTTTGTTCTTTCCTATTTTCTAAACCAAATGATTCCCAAATCGCTGGTCTTGTTCATTGATTACCAAGTTGTTTCTCTTTCCAAGACCTCTCATTTTGAAACATTTTTTGGTTCATCCCCTTTTCCCAGCAGTGCCCCTCCCTCCGTTTGTCGCTGTGTCGCTTGGTTCCGGCTGAGCATCAAACGCTCCCACACGCGGAGGAATTTCTCCCTTCCTGCGAGCTCCTGGTCCGATGTCCCCGGACCCTGATCGATGATCGGAGGCTGCAACTCGCTCTAAAAGAAACCTTCCCTCTTTACTTAAAAAAGCACACGCGCCCTCTTTCCTGCTGCTCTCCTCTTCCTCACCCTCGCCCGGTCTCCTCGAGGTGATGGAGCAGGAAGGAGCAACTAGCGGGAGGGACCCTGTTTAGTCATCGCTGTAGCTTGTTAGCGAAGCCGCGCCGTTGCATGTTGTCTGATTAGCCATTCGTTGAACCTTCTTCATCCAGAGCTTCCACACAAATCCAGAGCGTTGCGGCCACCTCTTTAGCCTCCTTCCTAACGGGGGTAATATTGTGTCATTTAACGAGAACAGGGAGCTCGGTGCCAAGAGTTTTCTGGATAATTAGCTGCTCTCTCACCTGCTGACATCTCCCCTGCTGACATTCTTGCAGTAAAGGTGTTTCATTTCGTTCTCACCCCGGCGTCTCTGCTCCGTCCCCGTCTCACACTCCCTGCATCTGTAACCCTCCCCACCTCTTTCCCCCATCTAGCATCTGCATTCAAGGGTTCGGCCTCTTCCTTACCACAGGATGGATATCTATTTTTGAACTTGGCGTTTTTCTACATTTGCCTCTCAGGCACCTTTTTTTTAATGCTGCGGCCAATATTCAGGCATATTTTTCATCTCCTGATGTTGTGTTTTTGAACACTTTCTGTTTATGGCCATGTACACAGCAGCATCAAAGGATCTCGTTTCTCCTTCGCGTGCGCGTTCTTCCCTGTAAAAGAGGTTTGTTTGGAGAGCCAGTCTCTGCTTCTGACCCGACCGTTTGTTTCGAATCTTCACTTTCCTTCCTGCAGATTGTAGTGGTTTACATGCCGTTCTGACATTCAAAGTCACCTCAACTGTGTTGGTTTTACTGTCAAAACTCAGATTTGAGAGCTCCCAGACACACCGCGGTGCTCTGGCGCTCCTTTTATCCAAGCCTGGTCGGCTTAAGCCGCAGCCCGGATACATCTGAAAGCCTTCACACGCTTCGGCTCTCTGGTGCAGGTAACTAGATTCCTGCTGTGTTTCTGCAGCAGAGACATCAAGGTGCACGTTGGCTTTCAACAGCTGAATTTAAAAGACCTTTAAAGGTTAATTTGGATATAAAAGTTAGTGAAAGGAATGTTTCTCTTTCTAAATTACAGTTATGCACATATAGCTCATAAAGGAAAATGCAAGAGCTGCATCTGCCCGATATTCCAGCAGTTCAGGGTGAACGAGCGTTCTCTTCTCACAGAAAAAATAAAGAAAATAATTGAGTGAACATTAGATACAAGACACAAAAAGGAGCGTGAAAGATGCATTGATGGATGATAGATGGAGAGTCTCTCCTTCCAGTCTGGTTATTTTTATGTCATCGGTGTGAGGGGTGTGACAGAGGTGTGTGTCATGAGGTGTGTGTGTGTGTGTGGGGTGATATCTGAGGCAATGATGGTTTTCTGTACTTTGCCGCAGAGATCAAGCAAACACCCAAATTTAGATCCACACCTCCACCTTGCAGTCATGTCACAGCTCTGAAAGCTAAAGTTCTCCTACTGTCAGATTCTGTTTTCCTGCAGGAGCGACTGTATTTTCACTCCTCCCTTCCTCTCTTCACAGTGCCAGATCGCCACACAAGAAGATCGCCATGATTGACAGTCAGGCGAGCTGAGACCCGTCACTCATCGTCCCATCAGCGAGTCAGAGGGCCGTCTTCTTACTGCCTCCCTCTTCCTCCTCCTCGTCCTCCCTCCCTCGATCCTCTCCTGTGGTCTCCTCAATGGGCCAGCCGTGCTGACTGCTGCTCACCAACTCCACAGAAAGAACAAAAAGGCATCCATCCAGTGTGGCATGCTTCCTCCCTCCAGCTGAGTCGGTTGCATCGAGCGGAAGTACAGGACAGATCTTTACCCGCACGTCTCCTGGAGAAGGAGCGCTGAGAGGACCAGTCATGCGTTTCCATTTGCTGCTGCTGCTGCTGCAGGCGCTCTGGGCCGGCGTTTGCCAGGCAGCCATGCAGCACTATCCAGCCGCGTGGGGCCACTACGACGTGTGCAAGTCCCAGGTTTACTCCGACGAGGGCCTGACTTGGGACTACATGGCCTGTCAGCCAGAGGCAGCAGACATGACCCAGTACCTGAAGGTCACCCTGGATCCCCCAAACATCACCTGCGGAGACCCCCCAGAGACCTACTGTGCCCTGGTGAGTACCTGAGTTCAGAAAACACACACACACACACACACACACATATTCATCCCAAAAAGGGCTGCACTGGATACACACTTTGGTTCAATGTGCAGAAATCAAACCTCCATCAGTGTTGATGTTTTTCTGACTTCTGGACTACAAACGTGTGTGTCCAGTGGGTTCAGAACGACCGTTTTGCATATAAAATCCAGGTGAAACACAGCAAAAGGACTTTCTGTTTAATCTGCTAATCTGGTAATTATGAGTAATATCCAGCCTTTAACTCATCCAACCTTTAAAAACTGCCCTGAAAGTTCAGGTTGGCGTCACCTCACTCTCGCTGAAACGTGAGTTGAACTAAAGAAAAACGCCGCTGACGGGCGGATTACTGTTCCTGTTTGCTCAGGTTCTATGGAGGGTGAATGTGCTTGTGGTTCTGTCTGGTTCTCACGTTCCACCAAGAGGAAACGCTGCTCTGGCTGCAGGTCATCTTAGAGCTGCAGTCAGGGTCCTCCGGCTCCTCCGGCTCCTCTGGGCTCCTCTGGGCTCCTCTGGGCTCCTCTGGGCTCCTCTGGGCTCCTCTGGGGACTTCTGGGGACTTCTGGGGGTCCAGTAGATGTTTGGCAGATGTTTGCCGTCGTCTCAGCCCAGTTAGGCCCTGAGCTCAGGCAGGCGTGGTGCACCTCGTGCTTGTTTTAAGGGTTGCCATGGAAACCTGCTCATTATTGCCCCACAGGTTTTCCGACCAGGGCTGCTTTTTTACACTCATTTATGTGATTTGTTATGCAGCAGTGTTATTTACCTAAATAGACTCAGTGACCTTTGACCTAAGACTCTGGAGAAGTTTGGACACTTTTTAAAGGTTTTTAAATATATTTTTTTAGAAAAAGACTGTTGCTTTGCAATTATCGTTTACTTAAAACTGCTATTTATTCCAAAACTACAAAAATAGATACAGTTTTGAAGGATATTATGAAAATATCTATACAGAATAAATGTATTTCTATTTTTTAGATGCACAATCATATAGCAATGAATCTAGAGTCAAATTTGCCTCCTACCTGTCTGGTATAGGCTTTGGTGAAATAAATAATACAAATGGAAACTCAGAGAAATAGAAAACAGTGTAAAAGACAAGTTTTCAAAACAGGATTTTAATTTGAAGGTTTAAGGCTGAGCAGGCAGATGGCCCGAGGGACGAAGCTCGTCTTCCTCCTCTTCGTCTTGGTTCTCAGACGGCAGAGAGGGTGGTCTGTGGTGGAGGAGAGGAGGCAGAGTCTGGGCTCATCCTGCTGTCCTGCCGGTGTGGAAGGGCGGTCCCGATCATCGTCCCCAGCTCGTTTCTGCTGTCGCTGTCGGTGGTGTTTTGTGAGGTACCGACGTGTGGATTGCTCAATCAAAGTGGTGTTTTTAAAACCCGAGCTGTGCAATTACTGTAAATGAGGCTGTAATCATCACAATCATCATTCCTGGCGTGGCTGAAGATAAAATCTCATGCATATTAGGTCAAGTATTCAATTAGCAACCCGCCCAACGACTTATCCCATGTCCTTTTCGCTTTGAAGTCGCAGCTGGTTGCCTCAGATTAACGCTAACTGATGAATCCATTTTGGGCCGTCGTGCATTTCCAAGTCATCAAAGATTCTCTCTGAACAAATGCACCCCACAAATGCTCCAACAGCTCTTTTGATAAATAGTGAGATTTTCCAGGAAAAGTTGTACGTTGAGGAGTATAAATAGACAGAGCGCCATCAGCGGTAAGTCATCTGAGAGACGGCGCAGAGGAACAGAGAGGGATTAACAAAATACAGATGACAAAGACAGTGAACGAGTGATCAAGAGAGCAGCGAGACGGAGCCAACGCGGGGGAGACAAAAACTCTGAGGACGATGTGCAAAGAATACAGAGGACAGAGGAACTAATATCTCCTGTGAGGGGTAGGATAGAGGCTCCGAAATGTGAATAATTCAACATGTTTGTAGCTAATGTGTTTTATTCATAGGACACATTATTCAGCCCGACGTCTCTCAGGCGCTTTTCAAATGTGCTGACTCCCGTGATTGGCCAAGACTCAGAGGGAGGGAAGAGGGCTGACGGGGGGAAATGGCATATCTGGGAGGCTGCTGTCAAAACGGGATCTCAGGCCGATTTCCTAGCAGATGGCCCCCCCGACCTCCTATTGATCCGCCTTTGAACCTGACAGATGCATTAGCTGGGCGGCCACTGCCGACGACTCGGGCCCGCGTGCCCGACGCCTCGGTGGAGCCCGTCCAGCCGTGGACTCTTTATTTAATACTGTGATGAGTATTGTTGCCAATGTTTGAGGCGATTGCTTATTGAATTAGTGGGAGCCGTCGCCCCCCTGTCTCCAGCTGCTCTGGTGACAGGGGGGCTTCAGTGAAACAGCCCATGGCGAACGCCCACATTTCCTGCTCGACTGCCCGTCACAGATCACACCAGCGCCCGTGAAATCTGACCCCTGCTGCTCACCAATTTTCTGCAAATGGTTTATGTTTACCTCGGGTAGAGCGTAGCTGCAAATAATCATCGCAACAATTACCATTGATAGTCCAGCTCTTTTGCTTGTCAATACTCTGCTCTCTGTGCCGATAGCGGTTTATCGGGCCAGTCAGATCATTGCAGATTCCCAGCAATTATCATCAGGTCACTTTATCAGAGAATTTCATCTCTCCGGTAATTGATTTTGCCCTGGCAGAGGCGGGTGCGTTTTAAAGCCGTGTCTCTGTTTCTGAGTGCTAAAGGTAACAGATACCACGAAGGGCGGAGGGAGACAGTCAGATGCAGCCGCTCCAGGGCGCAGCGCTTATATGAGCATGGTTATCTCAGGTTGCGCCCCTACATCATACACAGAAAGACACGCGCAGCTACACACTGTCCTTGGCAGGCGCTCCTTATTTTCCTCCTAGCCCAGTGACCTTTTCACGGCAACGAGCTGGCATTCACTAAACTCAGAGATCTGCCATCATGTGAAATAGTGTCGCCTCGTTCAGCGAGACCGAGACGTCTCTTTCAGCACCCTGGACAGGTCGCGGCCCCACAGAGGGAAAGGTTCTGCCTCTATCACGGCAAAAGTTTCCAAAAGAGAAAAAAAACAGCTCATAAAATATTTTAAAATAGATTAGATTTATATCCCCTCACTTCCTCCATGACAAAACCGGCCAACCGGCATAACCGTGCACGTGTTTGCTCTTCTCTGCTGCACATTAAACATGGAGGACCCCCCTTTTAAACTCCATAATTTAAACCATATATTCAAAGTGTATGTGTGTGTGTGTGTGTGTGTGTGTGTGTGTGTGTGTGTGTGTGTGTGTGTGTGTACTCCATTTGTGCCATCAGTCACAACCAGAAAATGCTGCTGAGCTCTGAAACGTGAGTCCCGGCTAGCTGGTGTGTTTCACAGCCAATCAAATCCAAATGAGGAAACAAGAGGGGATTATTAAAAAGGCTCTGCTGCGTGTGGCTTTATCACATTTTAGTCCTAATAAAGTCCTTGTTATAGTTGTTCCAGGATGAGAGGCAGTGTCTAACAATCGTTTCTTAATTCTTTTGCTTTGCCACAATGATATTTTGCTCTGCGTTAAGCTGTTAAAGCGGCACTGCGGAATGATCACCGACGGAAGCCCAGCTGGGCCAAGTGTTTTCCACTAAAACTGCAGAATGGAATCTATTTAGCTGCACCATTAACAGGTTGAGGTGTTGCAAAGTACATTGCCAATAACACAGTTAATAACCATCAACCAGCATGTGTCAAATGTTCTGTCCTGTCTAAAAGATTTAAAATATTGTGTAAAAAAAAATGGTTTTCTTTCGCTCATCATTTGGATTTGCACTGCTCTTTGAATCAAATATTTTCTGGCAGTGAAAATATACCAATATTAATGTCATATAATCAGCGTCAACAGTCCACAACGCCTGAGAAGGCTCCGTGCTGGTGTTCCTCTGAGAAGCAGGTGTGCTGCCGATTAAAGGAGGTTAGGAGGGGGGTTAAAGGAGCAGGAAGGAGAGGGGGCAGAGGCAGCAGTCTTTTATTGGATTGTAGACCTGCCTGTGACATATTTTTATCAAATGCAGCCTTTTTCAACCCTATTTAGTTTGCAAAAACAACCAGTGTTGCAGCATTTAACTCCCACTAATTAGCTAAAATAATTAATTTTTACCCGATGGATCTTCTGGATACATGAAACAAATTTAGTTTAATGATCTTTGTCTTTTCCAGTTTAAATTCAAAAGGAAACAGACTGAATATTTGCTTGAACTGTATTTATTATTTCTCAGTGTTACCAGCTCAGGGGATATATGTGTCTCTGTGTGTTAATTAGTCCAAACAACAGCCAGGAAATAAAACCAGTCAGGTCCGTTTCCTCTGGGGATGGAAACACCATCAACACAGAAACTAGAAAACCAAAAATGCTGCTAAATAAACCCAATTTGGGCCAACGTTAGCAGAGCTCAGCTGATGGTTCTGGCTCCAAATGAATGATCTGTGACGAGAATCCTCACCAGAGCCTCTCCTGCTGTCAAAGGCCCTAGAAACTGCTGAACATTAGTTTCATGTTGTGTTCCCCTAATTTTAATCAACCCTAAAACAATTAAAGCAAATAATAGACATGTAATTAAAATTTTATTACATTTTTCTCTTTTTTCCTCTTATTTTTGGGTGTCTGACCAAAAAAGGCACTTTTTCTCATGCAACCCTTTTTTACTTTAAGTGTTAAAAGGTATTCATTTGTTTATTCAATGCATCTGTGAGCATGAGTGAAAGGCAAATTTCTAATTTCAGCCATTTCACAGCGCAGAAGCAGTTAGGTCAGACTCAAGAACAAGAAATGTGTCACACACACACACTTGAAGCAGCAACGATTATCGTCCCTGCAGATAATCCCGCCTAATCCCACTGTGCAGCCTTCCACCGAGCCCAGACCAGTACTGGGAGGAAGGACGAATGTTTGCTAACGCAGCACAAAACTGTCCGATTCCTTCCAGTAAACGTGAAGGTTGTGCACTTCGAGGATTTGGAGGTAGTGTCTCTGACCTGTCCTGGACCATGAAGTTTGCGCGAGTCTATGATTCATCGTCATTTTTTTCTTTCCCTGCGGCTGCTCGTTCTGCGTCAAGCATCGGGCTGCAGTCAGCCAGTCCAGGTGAAACGTCCATTAAACAGGTGTTGGCAGATCATCCAACACGTCCTGCTTCCCAACCTTTCATGTTCCACCATCTGAGTTAGGGGAGAAGCAGCCACATTTACACATTCTTTCATCACCGTTACCCCCGAGGTCGGCCTTTTGATTCATCAGCGACCGACTTCACTGATGGGCTCCCTACTGGTGAATTTAAGGTGTTTTTTTTTCCTTTTTCTTAGGTTATGGTAATTTTGAATTGGGAAAGTTGGCTGTGTGAAGAGAAAGGATGTGTTTACAGCTCAGGAGAAAAGTTTGGAACGGTGGAAGTTGGTGTAACACCAGCGTAGCTGTGTGAAGCTGCTCCGTGCGGCGGTGCCACTCGTCTATCCGGGCTGCATCAAGGCTCTCACTGTTGTCTCACCGTTTACTCTGCCACCACAGAGGAGCAGCGGCTGCCTTGACTCCGGCATTCCCACCAAGTTTTGTTTGTTTGGCACTTTTTGAAAGTGTCCGGTGAAACAGTTCGTCCTTTGCTAAAATGCACAAAAAGTAAAGTTTGGAGCACCATTTTTTCCCATCATATGTAGATGTATCCTGCTAAAGCTTTATTTGAAATATATTTTTCTTGCAAGTATGAGAATAAATGATAAAAAGAGAAAGTGCTAATGTTTCATATTGGGAAGCAAAATCAGAGAATGTTCTCTTATTCAACTATGGTTTCCACATACTGGCAGGAATAATTCCCAGGAAATTACTATTGAATATATGTCAGTGCATAAATAATCTCTCATAGCTCAGATTTAGCCTCTGAATATCTTAAATGCTCTCAATATTGACTACAAGTCACCCAGAAATATCACATTGTCTTGCTGTGAAATGCTGGCTGTGCTCACTGGATACGAGTGAAGCAAACGTGCAGGCCGCCACATCTGGCTCCAGTGACATCATCAGTTTTCTCCCTTTCGTATTTGACAAAGACATTTCTACCCTGTTAGGTTCAAAGGTGCGCAGAGACGCAGCTCTCAAGTGCAGGTCTGCTTGAACATGCATTCACACCATCTGCGGGTCGTCTGATCCAACAGAAGCATCCATGCTCCATGCGTGGTTCCTCTAAGCTGGTTTAAACACTCAGGTCACTGGTCTGACCTCCATTCAACCAAATAAAAAGGAGGGCCTTAATGCTGGATTCCCCCTCTGCAAGGACGTGGATACGTTCCTCCATTAACGGGCTCACCTGTGAATGCTCAGCTGTAGGTGGGGCCTGCGGCTCTGCCTGAGTGCCTTCCATCAGCTCCCTCTACCTGTTTCCTTTGTGCATCACAATCAAACCATTTGTTTAGTTTTTGCATCCGTTTGTCTAAGAGCTTATCGTCTCCAAGATGTTCTTCAAAAGACAATCAGGGCATATTGTGATCGAGCCTCGATGCGCCAATGGGTCAATTAGGACTCTTCTGCTTCGTCTTGAGAAGATTGTGGAACTTTTTCCTTCCTAGCTTTGACATCTGCTGTCACGTGTGCACAAGTGTACGTTTGATAATACGCAGAGCTGCACTCAGCTGAGAACTCGCACTTCACTATTTTAGGATACAATTCTGCCTTCTCTGCATGCGCCTCACACTGTTGCCGCGGTGACAAAGAGCGAAGAGCAAGAATAAAACCCTGATATCTGCTGGGTTGGATTCATCTCCTTCTGTACAATAATGCACCGATAGCTGAAATCCAGCTGTGTTTTAATCATCTGTCTCAGGGTAAGACTAAAAAATCACACTGTTGCTTTCAGATTGACGTCAGGTGCAGGCCGCCTGCCTGGGCATCGGCTTGGCCTGACATATCCGTGTCATCTTGCAGCTTAAAGCTGAAATGCTAAGAATGGCTGTTTTCTGTATTTCAGCCATGTTGAAAAAAATCTGCATTCTTGCAGAAAGCAGCAGAGAGGGAACTGAAGCCGTGAATGTTCACGCCTGTTCTCACTCAGGTGAGGCGGCGATCCCCAGGCGGGGACTGGATTTTACATTCTTGACCTTTTGCGAGCAGCGCGGATGGTTGACTGTTCCACAAGGCCGGCCGTGGAGGGCTGGTGGAGGGCTACACTTGACCAAACTTACTTCTCATTTGACAAGTGGGAAGTAAAAACATGTTAATTTTTGATGTCTTAAAGGCTCGAAGTGGTGCAACTTTAACGCTCCTAATGGCTTTTAGTTCTTGTTATCACTCAGCTAAAGGAAATCCAGCAGGGCGACGAGTCTGAAGCAGGTTTTCTCCTCGTTTGTAGCCTTCGTGGCCAGTCGTGCTCCTGTTGCGTGAAATATGAAGCTGCACACTTTTCTCTGACAGCCTTTGAAAGTGACTCCTGTGTTGCTGTGACTGACAGCTCTCAAACTAAAAGATCTGTTGTGTCAGGCCAACACCAGCTACAGGGCAAACTCTGAATCAATAGCAACGCGATCAGAGATGGAAATCAAAAGCTGAAGCTGAAGGCTGCCTCCCCCGTCAATTTTTCAGACTCATCTTTAGTCTGGCTGATCTGAGTCTCATTGTAGCTTCGATGGAAAGCATAGAAGTGAAGCAGATAAGATATCACAGATAGAATTGGTTTTAAAGTAGCAACTCTGCAGTCTTAAAATGATATCCAACACCCAGAAGTGATTTGACATTTCTGCATTGTCAGATAACGCCGCAATAACAAAATATTAAATAAAATATGATGCCTCTCCTGGAAATTCTTGTGTGTAACTGATACAATTTGATAATAAGCAAATATAAATTGAGTTTACAATTCAGAAAGCACTCAAATGGCTCCTTGTTTGGCCCTGCTGGGTCACTTTGGATGCACAAGTCAGCAGAGGGAACCACAGCAGTCAGCACTCGAAACAACGGCCTGCAAAATATGCCTGCTTAATTAAGGCTGGGGGATAACCGGTAGAGCTATTTACAACTAATTTTGACATAAATCTGCAGTTATTGTCCAGGCGAGACCATCCACTCCCTATTTTAAAAAGTACCCAACAGCTTTTCCTTAATAAGCAATCTTCCTGATTAAGCCAAGGTGCCTGTTTTCCCGTCGTGGAGAAAAGTAAAAGAGGCTGAATTTAACTGGAGGGGAGGCGGGCACTGAGAAACCATGATGGATATTGAGATGTTTGCATTTTATTAACTGGAGTCAGGACAGATAAAGGAATTGGTAAATTGGCTGTAGAGCTGCAGTATCTGTAGGACATTGGCCCGAGGCTGCAGGGATGCAGACAGTTGGCATTTCAATCTCCTCATCTCCCAAGACATCCACTCCAGCACTACTGCCAGCCTCAATCCATTGGCCCTCTAATTAGCAAGTCATTTTCCTTCCCCAGGCTGCTCAACTAGTTTCAGTGCCTTTTCACCCAGCCTGGCTGTCTGAAGAGTAAGTATGCGGAAAACCTCTCCCATCTGGTTCCAGCCAGTCAAGGAAGCGTCAAATAAAAAGGTGCAGTTGGTTCCGTCAAAAGCACTGAGACGCATTCTCGCTCCCCTGTCTGCAGATCAGAAGCTCTTTATGAAATTATTAAGTCGGAGGTGCCAGACGTTCACTGTCACCGTGGGACGCACATTGTTGTCGTGCTGAAGGCTGCCTTTGAGTGTGACACGGCGTGCTGTTAAACTATTCCCTCGCTGTAAACAGGAGGGCGTAGTGCCAAGCTGCAGACATTGTAGCGTGCAGCGTGGGCGTTTGACACGAGTCTGCTCCCCGTCCTCACCTGAATTCCCTTGAATCCCATCACTGATGGGTTTTGCACTTGATCACTAAAACTGTAGCCCTTTGAGGAAAAGAGTAGAATAAATACACATAATTTAAAAAACAGTTGCAGTTCAGTGAGGGGAAATCACGGATACACAATTTTAACTGCTGTTTACAGCAACAACACAAAGCAAACTAGCCTGGCTCTGTGCCCAAACTAAACCTGACACATCCTGAATTTTATGGTTCATTCCCAAATGAATGCATTTCTGCATGGACACCCTTGCAGTGGAGATATTCACACAGCAACTAACGCCTGTTCCACAGGCATAAGAGAACCCTGTAATTAATTGTACTTTTAATGCAAAAAGTCTGCGCAGAGAGCCCCAGGGAACCTTGAAGGAATGTCTACATCATTAATGCTGTTATTTACACTAGTGTGTTCTTTTTGTCCCAGGACAAATAGCAGATTATTATCAAAGTATCCGTGTTATTGAGCACAGTGATAAACGGTGATGCTGACTAGCACGAGCTGCTGTTTCAGCCACAAAAACGCTGCTGCATGTGAGCCTGACGCCCACCCCAGAAGATCACTGCCAGTTCGGCACCAACCAGGTAAACAAATGCCCTTCAGTCAGTAATTCAGGAGTAGCTTTGACTTTGAATTTTACTGTACTGAGCAATTTAATTCCCACTGCATGAGCAGAACCTCTGAACCTTCTGGGGGGTTAAAAAAAATAAAAATTGCAAAGTTTAATAAACACAAATGATAATTTTTGGTTAATCTTTAAATAATGAAGCTTTTGTCTGTGGTGGCTTACCTCCTTGCTGGCACGAAGAGGCAACAATCAGATGATAAATAAGGGAAAACGAGCATATTTCTATTTTACCGCGGTGTCAACGATATTACAGCTCTAAACTTGGCTGGAGCTGGTTCATTGCTGCCTTTGAACCTTTGGAAGTGCTTCTGGGAAACGGATCATAGAAACCAGCACACTTCTTTGTGCGCACTGGTGTATTTGTGACTGTCTCGCTGTGTATCCGGGTGCCATGTGGCACCGAGCGACTCAGATTAGCTCTGCCAGGAGATAAAAACAGAGGGTAAGCCGCTCGCTGCACCAGCCTTCTGGATTTCACCTCTGAATAGTCATTGTTGCAAACTGTAGCTCTGCTCTTTATTGATTATGAACAACTTATTTATAGAAATTAGTTTAAAAGACATTTTCTACAGAACAGTTTATGAACAACAAGAAAATAGAAGTGAATCATGTTAGAAGTGAAAACTGCATGGTGATTAGGAGTATTAACATATAATCGGCTACTGTGATTGCTTTGATTATGTAAGCGCTTTAATATGTCCTTTATGTACACCCACAACGACTATGTACATGATGCAGTTAATATAATTTAATATTGCAGATCACAGAATGGTGAAATAAATCAAGCCTGCCTCCTGAAGTGAAGGTGTTAGACTGTTGTGCTGACTGGATGCATCCTTTGCAGATTTTGGCCAGAGAAGCGTTGGCACAGCGCGGCACCCAGGTCTAATAGGAAGGCACTGCCTGCTGGGAAGTGTAGGCGGAGGCTGGCATATGGCTCAGTGTGCCTACAGGTTTCTGCTGTACCGGTGCTGGCCCCTGTTACACAGCCTGTAATCACATTATAAATCTCCAGGTATGGTTTAATAATGGACTGCTGCTGTTTCCCATATTGAAAACCAGTGTTAAGTTAATGTGACCTGGTTTATAGATGCAGTCAGATACTAAAGGGATCAGTGTACCAACCCCTGTGGGACCCCAGATGAAATCTTTATGTTTTTTGCATAAAGGTGATCAAAAAACTCCGTGTTGAGTCATTTACAGACCTCCAGGATACTGTGGATGAGATTATCACACTGCTTTTAGTAGTCTGGTCTGTAAAAGAAACTTTTTAAATCTGAGAATAGACTTTGTGTTCACCTGGACTTTCCTTTCCAAAAGGCTTCATCAGTTCAGATCAGGCTGGGAGCAGATCTTGAAGATAGAGCCCCTTTGACCGCTGCGTCACATGGTGTTGAAAAAACACCCAAACCTAAACTAGGTCAACGACCCTGCCAACGACCCTGCTAATGACCCCTAGACATCCATCCAGACCATCGGCAAACGAATGTTAAGGACTCTCAGTTGACATTAGCATGTCGATGGTCCACAAGGGCTGTATCCGCTAGCTCTGCTCCAGCCTGATCAGAACTGATGAAGCTTTCTGGATAGAAGGAGAAACGTTTTCCAAAAGAAAATTTAAATTCCAGATGAACACAAAGTCTATTCTCAGATAACTATGACCTGGATGACTGAGAACCTACACAGACAACTTAAATCACTAACATTCATGAAAAAATATAACTGACATTTATCAAAATGTGCTTATTTTGTTAAAAAAAAAAATCTGATTTTCCCCAAGACTCTTTCTTCAAAAAAATGCAGTAAAAACACAAAAATAAAAAGCAATTCACTTTCCTCTTTAATAAAAGAGAGAGATAAAATGTTGTCCAGCTAAAGAGAAAAATGAATCTCTTCCAGAAACAGTTTGACATTGGAACAAAACAAAATATTATCCATCCTTTGTGAACGAATTTAAACCTCCACACAGCATCAATGAAATGTTGGCCCTGGCATGTGCATTTGTATAAATGGGTACAAAAAGGAGAGTAAAAATAGAGCCGGGTGTTTTTCACCACAGTTCTCCCATGTACGTGTGCTGTCTGGCCTCCCTGGACCCATAGTTGTGCTTTAATGGGCTCATAAAAATTGCTGCAACTCATTATCTGGTTGCCTAATTCCCCAGCTCTTTTTGTAAGTGTTTCCCTCCTCCGTCTTTTGAGCAATTGGTCAGGAAACTGGTTTTTCACCTTGAAACGGGAACATGGAGAAGATTGGTAGTAATGACTCCATGCTGTGTGCACGTTGAGCACCTGTACAGCAAAGTAATGGGACATTTTTCCGCTTGCCAAAGAATAAAAGTGTGCATTCAGGAATTTGTTAGGATATGGATAGATGGACGGCAGTGGTTAATTTTTCCAAAACCACAGCCTCATCATCAGGAAAGCCATTTTCCGGTCGTACCAGACACTGTTGCTCCTCTCTATCTCCACCACTGATCTACAACCGCCTGTGACACTCTTCTCGTCTTTTTAGCCCTCCTCTGGGCCATTATAACACCATTATGTACCCCATGAATATGTAGCACAGAACTTTCACATAAAGGCCTGGAAGTCTTGTGATATATGTTTGAGTGACAGCCACTAAACACCTCTCTCCTCCCAACATTGTCTTTTCAATCCCCGTTGGATGCTGCGTGGCTGCCTGCAGCATAACAATTGCAGTCCCACCAGGTAATACCTCCTGTCACTCTGACAGCCGTCATAGAGTCAGCAGCTTTGCTCTTTAGTTTGCTTTTCAAATTAGCAGGGAGGTATGTTCACAACGGTCTTTGTTTCTCTTTTTCTCTTTTTCAAAAAGAAAAAAAACAAAAAAGAAACGGCAATCAGGCGCAGTTGTGTTCGTGCTGGAGTGAACTGACAAGGACGTGGTTTCATCACTGGCTGCACTTGGCTGCAGTTCGAAAGGTTTCGGGTCACATTTTTCTCCAAACACTTGATAACTTTTGTTGTGCAGGTCGGGGCCGTGCGCTTTAAAGGAGAGACACTAAAGAGTTGTAGAAAAACACTGTAAGTATTCTTCAATCCCACTTCTACTTTTCAAGTTAATGAAAACGGTTTTTCGTTTACTCTCCTTCAAAGCAAAAGACCGACTGAAGCAGAACTGTGGTTTACCTGCAGAGACACCCAGCACAGCCTTTGCTGCTACCTGTCAATGTCATTCTGGTGTCTAAATGAAGCCATTTTGCAATTTGACCGGCGCACAGCGGCCGTCACCACCAACCAGGCTTGTGTGCAAAGACGGAGAAGAGAAAATCTAGTTTCAGGGTCTGCACAGACACGCCGGGGGGACTGAGTTAACGCACAGCAACAACAGTGACGTTTACCATTGGGCTGTAGCTAACGTCTCCATTCCTCAATTCATTACAGCCAATTAGATCCCCACTGTGGTTTGAGCCTACTCCAGACTATAACGGTGGAAACCAGTAACATAAAATAGGCAAACCGAAGATAGCGCTGGAGGGATGATAAATGCCAGCTTGGAATTAGAATTTAAAGTGGTGGTTTGAGTGTGTGAGTGAAGGCTCACACATCATCGTATGTGTGAAAGGGGACAGCAGGTGACCTCCAGCTGGTGTATGCAATGTGATTGGAGGTGAGGTCAGCAGAAGTCCAGCCTGAATTATTAAGATCCAGCCTCACACTCTTCCTCCCCCCCGGTAGACAGATCGGGCTGTGAAGGAGACTCAGGTTCAGGTAAAAGCACCATTGGATTTTCACTCCTTTGTTTTTGATCTCAGCTTTCATGAAGAACCATCAAAATTCTACAGGCAGTTTGACACCCAGACAGCGCTGCTGCAAAGAAGCATTCCCTGTTCCGAAGCCGTATGCAGAGGTGGAGGAGGCTGCGACCTCCTCTCAGTCTCATTCTTGCTCTTTAACAGCTTTTATCTGAACTCCTCCAGCTCACAATCAAACAACCTTTGATTACTCAGCTGAAACACACACCGGCACCGGCCGAAGCTCTCACTGGAGAGCCAAGTCCTTAGAATCCATCAGGTCCCCTCCTGACCCGACTCTATCAAAGCTAATTAGAAAGAAAACAGCAGAGGGAGTGTAGGAGGATGTCTGTTTATTTCAAAATGGAGCCTCATGCAGATCGAACCAGCTCAAAGACAAAAAAGAAAAAAAAATCAAGGTTCGCAGTTGGTTTTTTTTAAATTTCATGGATGTTTACACATAGGAAAAAAATTTACACTATCTAAATTATATAATATTTTAAAATATATAATATTTTACCATTGTTCTTGTGTCACCGGTTTGGTTTTGTTAGTCGATAATCCCCGAAGAGGTTTATTAATTGAGGTAGATTGGCCCGACAAATCCCCAATAAGAAGTTAAAATTAGTAAGAGGTTTGGCAAAAGTAGCTACGGGTGCCTGCCAACAGATGTTCTCCAGGGGATTTGGTCTGGAGTCATGCATAAACGCACGTGTGCACACACACACACACACACACAAACTGAGGGGGAGAGATGTGTGAATCCATTTTAAATCCACTCTGGATGTGGAAATGGTCATAAAATGAATAGATCGACATAAGAGACCTAATTTGAATCATCCGATCCGACAGTGACTTATTAGACAAAGACAAACACCAGCCGACAGTCATGCCTCATCCAAACCTCGGCCCCAAAATATGTCTGTTAGGCGTTTAAATCCAGCAGATGATGTGAGAACGCACCCAGCAGATTCACGGTTACCGGCAGTCAGAACTGCCAGTGTTTGTTTCCTGTTCCAGCTAATGAAGCTCGTTTGTTTCAGTCTCTTCCTCTGAGCAGTCAAAGGGCCTGTTTCACCAAACGTGGGTGTTCTTTGTCAGAACCGAGGATTCCCCCCCTCGGCGTCCCGTGCTTGGTTTTCCTCTCCCGTTTCCTCGCCAGCTCTTTCCCACCAGCACATCCTCCCCTGCCAACATCAAAACTAGGCCAGCAGAACGTGGAGGCACAGAGCAGTTTGCAGCCGCAGTTGAAATGCGAGATAAAGGCTGAAGTCAAACATGCAGTGGCGGGGCACGGCGTCGTCACCCATTTCCCCAGTTGCATCCGAGGCGTTCTCTTCCTGCCGTGTTTAGTGTGGTGACAGAGCGTTTGTAACACCTCCGCCTGTGGTTTCCACAAATCTGTCACGCCAGATGAAATCAGCTCCCAGAGAAGCAAAGGAAGAGGTGATGGATGAGAGAGGTGCTGAGAGCAGGACGAGGGGTAGTTATTCCTCCCTTTACTTTGGTTTTATGTTGTCGGGCCTGGGAAAGGATGCCGTGTCCTACCGCTTCACAACTGTTGTCAAACAGTCACAAAGTTAGCGCACAAAGTCAAGGCACCATAACAAGGTCGTGGAGGCTCAGAGCCACGTCCTCTGATCCTGCAGACAGCCGTGAAAACCAAACTTCCTCAGTCTGCTCTTAAAGTCGCCAACCAAAGCCCAAAAAATAATAATTTAATTTTAGACAACTCATGGGCCCAAGAGCCAAAGCAGCATGTTTTCTTCTTTAATTCCCCCTGTTTGATTCAAAAATACTTTTGTCCCGCTCGTGTTTATTTAAAGCTGCTCCTTGTTTTATTAAACTGGGCTTTCACCTCATTACAAACAGGATCAGTTCTGAGGCTCCGGCAAAAATGATACAAATATCAAGTTTTGGGTAGGAAACAAAGCGACAGCTGCTTTCCAAAGCTGTTGAAAGAGTCCAATGTTATTATTCCTTCTGCCTGGGAGAGTTCAGCCTGCCGAGGTTGCCGCTGCATGTGTGTCAGCATTTAGGTCTTTGTCTGATACGATGCTGTTAAAGGAAAGAGTGGTTCTGTAACATTCCTCTGCATTTCTGTTCCTCACAGAAAAACCTGGTCGTCCCATTTTACTTCGGCTTTGTGAGGTTGTCTTCACAAAAGTCAAAAAGCACAATTTCTTTCCAGCACACGGCGG
>CAAE01015108.1:608732-691288 GCA_000180735.1 Tetraodon nigroviridis
AACACACACACGCACACGCGCGGTCTGCTCTGTGCGGTCTCATTAGTTTGAATCTCTTGGTTTAATTAATCACTAACAGAGTGCTTAATTCATCTATAATTTCAGCTGAGTGGAGTTGATTAGTGTAGTATTTCCCTCTGGCCCTGTTAAAGTTTTTGATTTCCTCTCTTTTTGTGCCTCCCACTCCCACCATGCACTCTCCTCATCTTTTCTAATGGTGGCTTATCAAGAGCTCATACACAATCAGCTGGTGGAGCACCCTTGACTCCTTTGGAGAATTGTGATTACGAGTAGCAAATGGTTGAGGTTATTGTGCCAGAATCAATTGCATCCACTTCTGGTAGTTTCTTGCTGCGTGCTGTTGGAATTCCATCCTAGTGGGTTTTTTTTTTTTTCTTCTCTTTGTCAGCTTGATGTGATGAAGTAGAAGAAAGGGACCACTATAGTAAATATACATGTTGGTGCGCCGCGGCTTTGTTCTTGGCGGTTAAAGACCTTCTTTCATTTGAGACTGATAATGTGAGATGATGAAAATTTTATGTTCCAGAAGTGGATTTGTTATTGACTGCAGACAAGAAGTCCTCCAAAAGTATACAAAACTGAATTCTTAGAAAAAGCAGCCTGCGTATTCCTTGAATCTAACATGACATTAAAGTTAGTAGATTAAGCCGTATTTTGGACCTGCTATGGTCCTTCAGTGCCTTGTGATTTCCGTCCACTGGAGAGGCAGCACCGAGGTTAGCTCAATCTCACAAAACCATCTTTCTGACCTGGCAGCGAACGTTCGGATCCTCCTTTTTTCTGGAATTGTTTTGATATTCGATTGGTCCTCACAAATTCAAAGGCTTGTTTGAGGGTTTAGACCTGGTTTTGAGGTTTGCCTGTGAATGTCCTCACAAAGCTAGAATTACAAGTGTGTGTGTGTGTGTGTTTGTGTGTGTGTGTGTGTGTGTGTGTGTGTGTGTGTGTGTGGGGTGGTGGGGGGGGTAGCAAATGCCGCCTGTCAGGGTGTTTGAGTGTCGTGATCCTCGGAAAGGCCGAGCGCTTTTCCCAGGAGTCGTCTGCCAATCACATCCACAGATTCGATGGTGAAAAGCGAAGCGGAAGGAGAGGGAAGGCGACAGATAGAAGAAAAGAAGAAATTCTTCCTGTGGAATGACTCAAAAGAACTCAGTGATCTGACAGGAGCAGACATGAATCTCAACTACAGCTAACTACCCACATGCTGGCAGAGTTTAATATTGATTTTATTTATCTGCTGAGGCTAAAACTCTTGAATAAATTAAAAAGTCATGAAAGATCCTTAAAGTTACCGAAATGAGAGGTTGGCAAAAATCTGCTAAAGCAAAAAAAAAAAAAATCCACTTTAGCTCCAGCAAATGGGCAATAAAGTCATAATATTTTTAAGATACCAATAAGACAAACACTCACAGGTCAGAAGCATCTTTACTGAAATTTCAAAAGCACTGCAGACAGTTTGGTGTAATAAAGGCAATTTTAGTGTCAGGAACACGTATTATCCTTTAACTTTTGCTATGGACAGCATCTGCTGATAGTTCTGTTAGCAGGTAGTTAAGAGAGAACTTGTGTTCCTTAAGATGTTAACATAGAAGCTTTCAAATGCAATTAACTTCAAGGTGACAGTGACCCCTGACCTCCTCTCAAGATCACTATGTACATTATTACATTTTATTTAATTTATTTTTAAATGAAACAAAAGAGGAGAATGAGGAGATGGAAATGGCGATGGGGTGGTGGCGGCGGTGAGAGTGTGATGTTGACCTTTAGCTTCATAATGTCCACTCCTGAGGGATTTCTCAGCTTAGACATAAGCGTGAGATAAGGGGCGATCATGGCCACCGGCTAGTTTCAATATAAAGACAAGTATCCCTGAGTCCTCATGTTATCTGACAGGACAGGCACCTTTGATTGAGAGGTTCAGCATTGCAGCAGCCAGCAAATCGATGATGCCCTGGTGTATAGGCCAGCTATGGGATGTCAGCCTAATAAAAGATGAATGGCACTTGAAATCAAGCTGGTCTTAGTGACTTCCTTAGCAAAAACCAGTCCCCAGAAAACTACGGTAAAAAGTAAAATGTTTGTCAGTGGTCCAATCTTCTCAGGGAATCTTTTATTTTTAATTTTGAAGACACAACTGGGTGTATTTTAAGTTTTCCTTGCAGATGATCCATTATTTAGTAGCGCTTCTAAATTTGATCAGCGGAATCAAAAGTGGGATCTCACATCAAAGAGAGTTTACCCAAAAGCTCCGTCTGCGCTCGGAGACCCAGCCAGGATCAGGGCTGAGAGGAACCAGATCTCAGTACCGGGCTGGTCATCAACGTGACAGGGCTGATTCAAAAGGGCTTATCGTGGAAACTGAGCTATGTAACAAGCCGATTCTTCTGCCCTTAGAGTTAAATCCAAGACTTCCACCACCAGAAACCAGATGCTGTAATAGTCCAAGCCATAAAGTCCTTTTTGTGTCTCATAAGGTCACAGTTTTCATTTGCAAACTGAAGCAGAATGCCTGATAAAGTTACCGTAAATAAGCCTAAAATATGAAGATGAGCTGTGCTCCTTATCCTGCTGGTAAAACAAGATTCAAATGTCGAATCGTTAAAAATGAGCCGCACACAAAAGGCTAGCTCCATTTCACAGACTTTGTCTTTCTTGTCCCTCATCAGTTCAGTTCTTTCCACATCACAGGTTCTGCGTGTTTAAGGGGAAGGAAGCTGGTCGAGAGGAGAAGGTGGCAAACATGCTGTTCTGAACGGCACCATTAAGCTGTCAGTTTAACTGCCTGTGTAACGTCTCCACGTGCAGCTGTCAAACAAGCCACGGCTGCGGCCCTTAATGGCTGTTTTTCTTTTCTCAAGCAGAGGAGGGGCTCCGGTCCTCCGAACCGTATCCCTGTGGCCTGCGCTGCGGTACACAAGATAATAGAATATAAAATCGTTTTTATATGCTGCATGTGCAGCGGCTGCTTGCCGAATATTTTCCCCTTTCTTATTTTAGAACTCATAATTCCTCAAAATCGATGTCATTATGGCGTTAAACACAACATGAGGGCATTTACACATCATCTCACCTCGTAACCTCTCCACAGTTGACCGCTCGATCGACACTGTGGTGCTTAAGACCAACGGTGCAGCTCATTGCATGAGATCACTGTTGGATGCGTCCCTTCGGTGCCACAAAGCTGCATATTTCATTTGCTGGAAGGCTGGAGCTGCTCGTGTTCCACCGCAGCCTGCAGAGGGTTGAGCTCCAGGACTGTTAGCAAACATCTGTCACTCGCTGTCTTTGTGTAAAAAAATTAAAAATACATTAGATGCAGTCCATGAATGTTCAATTCCTTTTTGATCTTTGGTTTTTACGACCTTTGGTAAAGTCAATAAACCAGCTGTGATTTGTAACAGCTTCTGGATGTGTGTGTTACTGGTAGATGATCGTCCACCGTCTCACTAGTGTTTACAAAGAAAACTTGTCAGAAGGTGAAGACAAATTCACCATTGTTTAATTCTCTTAGAGTTGTCTTGGATTAGCTTGTCTGGGTGCAGCAAGCAGGAGGATGCGTGCATCATTCCAGTGCAGCCATCACCTTGTGGGCTGCGGTCCAAGCTGGGCGACCTCCGTCCAGCCCTGAGCCATTTGAAAATATGATTGTAATCCTTGGGAGGATTTGGCCCGGGTGTCTATTACCGCTGTAATCTGTCACACCGGCCTCCAAAATTCATTCCACGTTCAAGTTAAGCTGCTCTCTCTGTCTGCGCCAGACGTCGCCCTGGGAGAGAGGGGGGAGGAGGAAATCCAGGTGTTGGCACGACTGCAGGGGGCAGGGGGAGAAGCAGGGGTGGGGTGGGGGGTGGGGGCACAGCTTCAATCAAGCCCCTGGGTCCAAGATGAAAAAATCTATGGTAGAGCAAGGTCATTTCATTAATGCAGCAGGGATAGCTTTAACCCCAACCTCGTTTGCCTCTCTCTGTCTCTCTCTCACACACACACACACACACACACACACGCACACACACGCACACACACACATGCACACACACACACACAACATGCTGAGGTTAAAAAATGGAGGAGAATTTAATAGATATAGAGAGCACATTATATATTCTGGAGAGGATACAAAATACTCATCTGGAGGTGTGAAGTAAATTCTTTAATGACGGTTTGTTGATGGCGATGTGACAACAAAGCAAAAAGTGAAGCTTTTTCTGAAAACAATGGAGTGTGTTTGTCCTGGAAACCTGCTCAGATGTTGTCCAACCTGGTGAAGAAATAGTTTGTTTGTCAGGTTTATCTGCTATTGAAATGCTTCTTTTGATAAACCCTTTCGATCAGCGCTCTTGCATACCTGTCTCTCACGTGCCTTTCAGTGTGTGTGTATGTGTGTTTTCTTGTGCTGTACGATGTTTACTGCATCATCTGAAAATTCCTATGTCTCTCTACAAATAGCGTTTTATCTCTTTAAAACATCGTTTCAGAAAAGCTGTGATTATAAATTGCTATTTCATGGGTGTCCCCGATCGTTTTCGAAAGTAAAAGTGTTTGTGCACAAAAAGTCGAGAATCGGTAAAGGTGGAGAGAGGAAGAGGAGGGGAGGGTATGATGTTGTCAGCTTGGTTTCAAGCGCCGAGCATCAGTCACAGTGACGTGTTCCAGGGGTGGAAGTCCATCTATCTGGGAATCTGGTCAGCTCTTAGTAAATTTATTTTCCGACATGTTTTATCCTCCACCAGGACCAAGACCCCGACCCCCCCTCCTGTTCCCTGCCCTCCCTGCCCCACCGCCAGCCCAGATCTGACCAGATCTGACCTCTTGGCTGGATGTGTTGGACAGTCTTTGCTACATAACGATTGCAAAACGCTACACATTTCTAAAGAAAATGTAGAAATAAGACAGAATATTTATTTATTCACTGGAGTCGGGTTCAACTTTCACTGAATTTGTCACTAACAAATGTGTCTTCAATCCTATTTTCTTTCTTCACTCCTCACAGTTTATCTTGCCACCTTTTTAGCACTAAAATATCAATTTACAAAAAACCATCAGGACATTTACCGCACCGATGATATTTTTGTATAAAAGATGGATTCAGAAGATATTTTTTTTTATAATTACCAACTCCTAGAGACTTCAAAAAACACTGTTTATTCAGGCCCTTCTTTTAAAATACCTCCTTATTTTTTTCCTTTGGTCCCGTTGTTGTTAGCGTAAGCACTAATTAGATATGAAGAGCTATTACCTTCTACAGTGAACTGTTTCATTTGTAGTAGCATCATCTGCAATCTGTCTTACAGACTCATTTGGCAAACAAGGGAAACACTTGACCCAGATGCTCAAAATAATGCAGGTCTGCGAAGTGCAGCAGAACAGAATTTGTCTAATTCATGATCCTTTGCTGCTTTGTTGATTTGTATTCCTGCACCGTCGCTCTGTTAAATTAGCCTGAACGCTTTGACAAACACGGGACAAGGCCAAATGAATTTAGAGGAGCTTCCAGCATTTCTCAGATCACGCACATGCACGCACACATGGGCTGCTGCAAGTGATCACCCGCATGCGTGTTTCCAACTCGCAGCTTCCCACCATTGTAATGGTGCCGGTAATAATGAGATTGCGTTTCTGTGTTTTGGTTGGGACAGCAGCATCTCTATTAGCACCAATTTAGTGTGACTTATCCGATCCGCTAAGGCTAAGTGCTGGCTTTGTGATCTGCCATGGCTGCCCTCCATCCTGGCCACTTATCATCATGCTAGAATTAATAGAAACATCGTTTTTAATTACAGAAATGCTTCGGCGTTGAGCACTGTCAATTACATTAATGTGCGCCAAAACAATAATCGCCTAGCCGCGCCCTCCGTGGTGCCCCACAGTAAAACACGGAAACCTTCCATCGATTTTTACGAAGCCGTATAGTCGACATTTTGTCTCTTTTCTCTTTCCCAGGATGATGAGTGAGGATATTGATCTTCATAAAGGCAGTATTGTGTGGTTAGGCGATAGGAAAAGGAGACGGTAGTAAAAGGTTTTTAACCCACGTGTCAGGGGCAGAGCTGTTTGACTGGCTGTTTGTCAGCTGCTACGTGCAGCGGCCACTGGGATCGATGCTGCTACATCTTTGTCCGATTACAGATATGCTCCTGTGAGGGTTCGTGTCCCTACACTTCATAAGAAATGAGACTTATCCTTGAACGCACTCATTTGTTTTAGATTTATTTTCAGTTTTTTTCGTGTGTATCTATGTGCGCTTCCCTTCATGAGTACCAGCACGTTCCCGACAGCCACACCAACAGTGTCTGCCATCTTGCATGCCAAGTGTGTTTTTTGGGACTGTCCACACCCCCCGGGCAGACATAACTGCCAGATATGAGTTATTACACATCTGTCTGTGGATACGCAGTGCACCAGATGCTGCATGTAACGGCGCCTTACCTCCATCCTGAAAACCCAGGTGGAATTTTCCACTGCCAGTCTCTCTTCTCCCTCCTTTATTTCCTCCCAACCACGTCTGTCCAGCGCTGGGAGGAGCCTGTAGGGGCTTGTCCAGACGGATATTAATGGGCCTGTCCTGCAGTCAGAAGGCCTGACACAACCCTCTTTTATTGTCACCTCGCCTTGGAGGACTGGGAAGAAGTTGCCAGGCTTATTAGGCGGAGGGTGCTGTTTCTCCTCCTAACTTACTCAATCTCTGCCGCCTGGCTTCATTAGACTGTCTTACATTTGAGGCCGCTCCTTTCTTATGTTCACCACCCTCGTGGCCACACTTCTCACCACTGCGCACACTCACGGAGGCACATGCACAGGGTGACATCTCCCACCTAATCAGGCAGTGGATTATCTTGTCCTGATAAATTGAAGCTTGTAGCACTTGAAAGGTCCTTGCAGAGTAGCGCCTCCTCCCCCTGACAGCAAGATGGAGCCCCCAGGGAGCGGGCTGAGAACTCCAGCTGCTAATAGTAAATCAAACAACAGGTTTTTTTTGGAGAAATCTCTTGAAAGTAAATAGCAATAACCTGAAAGGTGTATGATTAGAAACAATGAAGCATAAACACACTGATGCTAGATACTTTTAAAACCTAAAATTCCTTCTTTGTAAACTGACATTTCCACTTCCACACCATTTATTGTCCTAAAACTTGGCTTAAACAGTACATGACTTTGTGGCTGGAAATGATACCCAGCACACCTTGTTTTCATACAGCTTTTCACCGTTTACCTCATAGTTAGCTAATATCTACAGTAACCAATTGGGCTAGACGTTATATGTTTGCCTTCTGCCATTTTTTTGCTGTGCATCCATGTTTATTTACATCTCAGGTCCAATCTGAGCCAGCGTGACACATGCTGGTCCAGTCTGCCTGTCAAACGCCATAATGTGATGTCAGACCTATTTTAGGTTAACCCGTGTCCATATTTTGCTTTCTGCACCCTCACCACACCAGTATTTATTACAGACTGCCTCCTGCGTGGTCGTTAACAAAGGCCACAAAACCTAGCATGTATTTTAATTCCATCCCAAACGTATATTGATTCAGAGCTGCTCCACTAATGCACTCACACGGTGCACGTCAGTTGTTTGATAGGGTTGACTCTGCACTGGCGCGTAATCCGACCTTATTATCGGCTCTGTTGGATGCAGCGTGTGCGCAGCAATATTTCAATCAGAAGAGACTAAAAAGATCAAATAAAGCATTATTAACAGAAGGTACAAATCCTACCCGGTCATTTAAACACTAGAACTTTGGGTGCTTGGAGACAAAAACATGGTGGAGGGGCCAATGCACAGGCCAGAAGACATGGAGAACTAGTCTTGGTGAGGCTAATTGGTAATAAAAGGAAACTTAAAACCTGATTTGAAATAAAGAGCCTGTCTGATAAACATGGTTCATTTTCACGCTGCTGTGTAGTGTGCTGTGTGTTTATGATTTTATTAACAATGTTCCTGTGTGTGTGTCCCTGTAGGAGAACCCCTACATGTGTAACAATGAATGTGACGCCAGCACGGAGGAGCTCGCCCACCCTCCGGAGCTCATGTTTGACATCGAGGGCCGTAATCCCACAACGTTCTGGCAGTCCACATCGTGGAAGAAGTACCCCAAAGCCCTTCTGGTCAACATCACGCTATCTTGGAACAAGACCATTGAACTGACCGATGACATCGTCCTCACCTTTGAGTCAGGCCGACCCGAACAGATGGTCCTAGAAAAGTCGCTGGATTACGGAAGAACCTGGCAGCCCTACCAGTTCTATGCCACTGACTGCCTGGATGCCTTCACCATGGAGCCCAAAACAGTGCAGGACCTGACTCAGCACACCCTGCTGGACATCATCTGCACCGAGAACTACTCGCGAGGTTACGTGTGGAAGTATGACAAAACTGTACGCTTTGAGATCAAGGACCGCTTCGCCCTGTTCGCCGGGCCTCAGCTCCACAACATGGCTTCTCTTTACGGGCAGCTGGACACTACCAAGAACCTGAGGGACTTCTTCACCATCACAGACCTGAGAATCCGCCTGCTCCGACCCGCCACCGGAGCAACGATGGTCGACGAGAACAAACTCTCCAGATACTTCTACGCTATCTCTGACATCAAAGTCCAGGGCAGGTAAGACCGGAACTGTTGCTTTAAACAACACTTGTAGAAGGACGAGAGAAAAGTAGGTCTATAAATAATGTTAATTAGCTGTCCGATTATCCACAGTGGTGTGAGAAGTTCTCCAGCTGGCTTCCTGCAGAGCTCCTAATTTGGCAAAAGCATCAGTAAACTGTCTGTGAGCTTCCAAGTATAGCATCTCACCCGACAGGCCACAGCTTGCTATAATTAGCGTTTGATTTATGGAATCCCCAAAGGGACATATAACATAAATACTGTACAAAAGGGCATTCCGCGCAGGCCGACAGAGCTCACCGACAGTACCACGAGAGTCGGGAGGGCACGGATTTAAGTGGTTTGTGCATTACGCTCTGTGCCCATTAAACAAATGTAAAAGTGGTTGTAGTGTGACAGTATGAAGATTTAATTACTCTTGTTTTGCTTTTCACACTTGAGAAGTTGTCAGTGCACCAGTGCGCAGCGGCACCATGTCACAGCAATCCAGAGATGGAGGCAGATGCGTTGAAGTCAGACTGTAGCTCAGCGCAGCAACACCTCAGCTGCCGAAACAGCATCAGCCTTGAGCTGCCGCGTCAAAACAAACACCATTTCCTCTATTATATGAAACCTCTTAGCCGTTTGCCTAATCACGCTTCTGTATGGTGCTCCACCGCCAGAAATATTATCAAACACCTTCGAGCCTTTTAAAGAATCTTTAATTTGTTGATTTCTGTAATAAGCCATTTGAACGTAGCACAGGTGCACTGCACAATGCTTTAACGCCACAAATAAGCGAGTAGCCTTGAGCACCGTGGGCTATGGTAATGAATGTCTCTTTCAGAAATTGAATTTTTGACTTTTCTCATGATTGAGAAGGTCATTTAGAAAAAATAACTAGAGGGAATTTACCAGCACAAAGGGCCTGGACAGAGGAACCATTCAGCACTGAAATGAATGGCGCTGTCATAAATACTGACGTTGTTCTGTCTGAGTAATCATGACTTAACTCCCGGATCCCTGTGGGGCCGTGGATTTTAGCAGTGATTGTGCGCCACCGCCGGGCCGCCGTGTTTACCATCGTGCTGTTTTCAATTTGAGGCCTGACGTCCGAGAATATTTTCCCGCTGTTTACCAAAGGTAACATACAGTTCAGCTATAATGAGATACACTCAACACAGAGGCTTCACTCTGCTTCCCACCCCCCTACACACACACACACACACACACATCCCATAGAGAATTACTGCTCAGCCCCTTTCTCCAAGTGTTGTATACGAGACATAAGCTTCTTAACCCCCAGAATACAGTTCTGTGAGACTCGGTGGGAGCGACTTTGCAGGGGCAACAAGGTTGAATCTGAAAAAAATTCACTGTGCCAGACTCAGCTGAATCGCCGGCATAAGAAAGCGTTGAGTGTGGAAGGACAGACAGTGTTTTGCCACCTCAGTGTTGGAAACAAGGAATGTAACTAGCGCCGCAAAAAAAGTAGGTCAGCCCAGAAAAGATCGAAAAGGGAAAAAAAAGACCTGCAACTTTGTCAAAGTGGACCTGTTAGCATTTGTCAGATGTAGCTAAAGTTGTTCCGGAGGAGCCAGAAGCCTCGGCCATGAGGGTTCTGGTCCAGTTGGTTACAAGGAAGGAGAGGGGGAAAAGGACTTTGGGAAAAAGAAAATAATCGATACAAAGAATTTCAGATCAAACCAAGCATGAAGAGGTAAGAGGGGTGGGAACAACGGGTGCAGCCCGGTGAGTTAAGTGAATCTGACACCCTCACTGTGTCTGTGGACCAGCAGTGGGAACTGGGTGGGTGGCCAGTCAGAAGGAATTTCTAATTATCTGCTGTATGACATTGATATAATTGCTTTGACTCCCCTTTTACATGCTTTACAGTAACTCCAGCCTTCCATTCGACCAACCGTCTCTCCCCCGTCTGTGATCAATAGAGTGTAATTAAAGCTGCAGAAGATTCAGGCTGCTGAAGACGTCTTTCTGGCTGTTGTTTTCTGCCTTCTGGGCTCTGTCCTCTGCTCCCCGTCTCGCTCTACTTGTTCCTTTCAGAATTGTCTTGTATGTGACAGGGTTACTGGGACCTTCACTACATACAAAAGTCCAGTCACATTTTCGTATCTGGACACCAAAGACTGTCTGTGCTAAAGTTGGCTAAGTTGTCAGTTAAATAATTCAAGCGGTCTGGGAAATGTGTGGGGCTGTGCAACGTTAGCAGGCACCGTTTTACTGGATAAACTGGATCTGCAAGTTGGACTTTAGCAGCAAAGGTTCAATGACATTACTTTTATCTCATACATTTATTCATTTATTTATTTATTTATTTTTTGCAGGAATCTGCTTGCACGCAACATTTTTCAGCCTTTTTTGGGCATTTGGACGGATACATTTTGATTCTTAGGATAGGGAGATGACAGCATCTTTAGGAGGAAACCAGGAAATCCAAACTGCTTGCGTCTTTCTGACCGTTGTGCTAACAGCGGTAGAAAACAGGAAGTTTGTTTTCCCAGTGTAGCCTTGAGAGTGTACGAGTTGTGATTTCAATTTCTCAACCATTACAAAGAAAAACCTGAAAGAATGCACTCGGTTTGACCACACGGTTGACAGATAATTCTCTGGAGGGAGCAAATGATGTTTTCCTTTCATTCACTTTAAAGAAAAGAGAAACTTGTTAAATCCTTGGACTGTCTATGAGAACAGCAACTGCAGCTGCAGAGGAGATGGTGAGGAGGTGCAAGAGAACATCCTGTCTACTGTAGGGGGCAGACTTTTTTTACACTCATTTATAATTATTTTGCATGTTCGCAGAGAAATACTAGCTGCTACCAACAAGCTATGCTATATTGGACGGACGGATGAACCCAGTAAACGTTCTGGTTCTATCTGTAGGAGCTATAATCAGCCATTAACTGGATTTGTACTATTAGATCCAATAACAGGTGCTTAGCAGCCACACAAAAGAAAAAATAAGAGGCTTTGCTGTCCTGCTTTGCCCGGGTCAAACTATTGGCACGTTCTAATTGGTGTGAGGTTGAGTGCATGTGTGGATACATTCAACTACAGATCAGCAGTTTGGTGAGTGATGGCTTTATCGGAGGCCCCCTCAGGGAGGAACAAACAAGAAGTCAATCTCCTTCTTTTCTCCCTTGCTCTCCACTGTGCTGGGCTTGCTTTTAGGCCTGCCTGAGTTGACAGATAATCTATTACTTCTAATTTCATGTTTCTTCCTGCCCACTCCTCTCCTGAATAAGTCTTTTCAGTCTGCCTTTCCAGTTCTTGTTGGTTTGAGAGCAGCGCAGGCAAGGCTTTAGAATGCAAATAAATATGTGTAATTAATATACATTAGCAAATTCATTAAATTAGATGAGACACAAGCGGTTTTGGAGCAAAATCATAATTCTGATCAACTGTCGCTGAAAATTTGCCAGTAACCTAAACAAAAATGAGGCTATATATCAATAATATGGGTTAGCTGTCCTCTCTAAACCTGACCATCTGCCAACCTACTTGCCGCATGTTCACCTGCTGGCCCTCATCGGATGGCCCTCAGCCTTGTGTTTGTCCAGCAGAATTGGTTGAGTGGGGCATATCAACATGGAGTGAGGCTGTGAGTCAAAAGTGTGTTGTGTGTGTGTGTGTGTGTGTGTGTGTGTGTGTCACATTTACCAGCAAGAATGAAGTGTGCGTCCGTGAGTGACTCATCTAGCAGGAAATACAGGAAGGAGGAGCGATGACTTAACGATAAGTGTTATGAAGTGGTTGTTATCACACAACTCATTTATTCTGTTTCCCTGCACACACTGCTGTCTGCACACACTGCTGTCTGCACACACTGCTGTCTGCACACGCTGCTGTCTGCACACGCTGCTGTCTGCACACACTGCTGTCTGCACACGCTGCTGTCTGCACACACTGCTGTCTGCACACACTGCTGTCTGCACACGCTGCTGTCTGCACACACTGCTGTCTGCACACGCTGCTGTCTGCACACACTGCTGTCTGCACACGCTGCTGTCTGCACACACTGCTGTCTGCACACACTGCTGTCTGCACACGCTGCTGTCTGCACACACTGCTGTCTGCACACGCTGCTGTCTGCACACACTGCTGTCTGCACACACTGCTGTCTGCACACGCTGCTGTCTGCACACACTGCTGTCTGCACACACTGCTGTCTACACGCTGCTGTCTGCACACGCTGCTTTTGCAACTCATAAAACCAGGATTGCTGCACAAAGACAGTGGATTGATCTGCTGACGTGGTCACACATATTTATGCATTTGCACGTCCTGCAGGCACTGCACTGCGACGTGACTTAAACCAGTCCGGCGTTCCCCTCAAGCAGTCTGTGTGTGCGCAGGATCCATCACTGTCTTGTTAGTCGTCTTCATCTTTAGAGATTTCATAGCAACATAAAAAGACGGTTTTTTTGGTGTTTTGCATATGCTTGCAACTAATGAGCACACACACACACACATACACACACACACACACACACACACACACACTAACTGCACCAAAACAGGAGCTAAATTAGTTCTCCAGTATGACATTTATACCATTAAATCGCTGGTTTCCAGCTGCTGTGGTGCAGGGATGCCAGGATGGAGGACTTTTGCTAAAAACTAATAGCCTGTTAGTAAGTTAGGAAGCTTTGCCGCTGTTCCGCTCTTCTAAAAGAGAAAATGAGGTTGTTGTAAATGGTGCTTTTTTATGCCTTTACTGCTCCAAAGCTCCCAAAACTGTTACTTTGATAATTGCTCATTGCAGAATCATGGGGATAGTGTGCTCTTTGTGAATGGTGAAATTAGATAACAAACACACACACACATTCTAAGAGAAGTTTTTTAGTGGCCTGACTCTGTCCTCAGGCCTTCTACATCCCTACACTGTTTCATTCTCCCTCCTACTTCAAAGCGTCGAGGGAAAAGTTTCCTATATTTATTTCCTTCGTGTTTGCACTCAGGGTCTTTGCAGCTTCCCACACTTGTGTGGGTCCACTGGGAGAAGAGGTGTGGTGGGGTTTATCAACTGGTGACCTGTGGTGGGTATCTGAAATAGCTGTTCTTGGGATTTGTGGGTTGTGGAAAGAACTTAAGGTTTGGTTCAGCTTTCACTTGAAAGAAAAAGTAAAGAAGGTGATTTAAATAAGTTTAGTCTAAGGGTGATGAAGAACGAGCAGCCCTTTGTTGAACAGACCTTTTCGTCTTTGGTCGACATCTTTGGAGCCAGTGTCTTTATTTTGACCCGTTCTAAAGTTCATTCGCTAGCCGCTGCGAGCTTTCCGAACTACCCAGCTGCTTCTCCATTCCCTTGATCTCTCCCCCTCCTACTGGATCCTGTCGCCCCTGAGTCCGGTCCAGGACATTTCCCCACCTCTCCGCCTTTGATCGGCCGGCCTTGTTGTGTCTGCAACCCTCCTTCCAGTCTGGCTGACTGAGGAGCTCAAAGGAAATTTCAACCACTACGTTCTGGCACTGGCTGCTTTATGAGGATACGGATCTGCAATATCATCCTCCTGCAGCTCCTGATTGTCGAATTTTGAATAATTGATGCAAACAATAAATAACTTATATTTCATATTAGCATGAAACCCCATTCACTCAGACCTGCACCCATCTGGAGGCTGCGTCTATCCTTGTGTTGCTGTGTTGATGTACAGTTAAAGCCCAACCCATTCACAATTCTTGTGTAATTGATCTTCCCCAAGCAACAGACACGTGAACCGTGAAGGTAACAATAAAAGAATGTGACGAGACGGCAGACGTGAGACGTGTGACAGCTGTAGGCATCTGCATGCAGCTCTCAGCCGGATCAGTCTGTCAACACCAGTCCGGTGTCCTTCATGGATGTGGGCAAAAAAAGCGCGTGCCCCTATGGTGAGATGAAAATACCCTGGGTTTCTGTCAGTCAGTCTTGGCCTCAGATGCTTCACGACGTGTCCTGAAGGGGACTTCACAGTCACACCAGCAGCGTGGTGCTGCAGGATTGAACCAGACGTCATGAAATGATAATCAATATTAATAATTATATTATTCCAGCTCTGCCTCACTTGTTGTATCTTTTACTTTAATGTCCCGTTTTAGCTTCAGCGGCATGTGGACATCAAATACTGTCCAAGATGTGCGTAGCAAAGGTCCAACAAAGCTTTTAGGACCACAGAATTAGAGTTTTACACCATAATATTGTGTATTTGTTTGTACACAATCAAATTATGTTTGGAAATGTAGAAGAAAGAGAACCGTAGGTGGAGGGAACAAGCTCGCTAAAAAAAAGAGGCATGTTATTCTGAAAGAAGATCTGAATTTCCTTCCTCTGTCTCACTCTTCAGCGGGTGTTTTTGTGCACTTTCAAATCACAGATAGTCTGTTTGCGGGTTATCTTTTTTCAAGTGTATGCTGTTTTAAAGCCTCTTCTCATGCTGCCTACTACTCTCACATACTAATGGCAAAATGAAGGAAGGCTGGATTTCCGCTGCTTAGTCTCCGTTTGCTGAATCGCCCCTTTTTAAAGACAATCCAGCTTAAAGCTTTTGTGCTTCTGGCGTTTTAAGGCCCACAATATTTTAGTCCTGAAATATTTCAAACGCAAACAGCAAATGTTTGAGACAGCATCAGTGTGTGAGGCTGTCTGTTGTAGGTGTACTGTTTTTTTTTTGTTGTTGTTGCTGGTTTTTTTTTTTTTTTTTTTTTTTCAAAAGAAAATGAAAGAAAGCTTAATTTAGAAGCTGACGGCGGCTGTAAAAGTCTGTCCAGATGGGTGGCTGAGCAGCAACAGAGCTCTTAATGAGAATGCTGGATGAGCCCAAGTCTCTCGAGGCCATCATGGGGGACAAGCCTTGTCTGAACTTTGGGAATGTGTGTGTCTTTTCAAGAAGGTGGTCACAGATGGATCACCGCAGAGATCACTACCAGAGATTTTTGGCAGGCCTAAAAGCAGGCAGTCGTGCTGTTAGTCCGAACCTAAAAGGAACACGAGTTTCTGTTCTGGATGCGGATTAACCTCTGCTAACGGCGTTTGCAGAGATGCTGGACCAGTTTGCTCTGGGAAACAGCAAAATGCCCAAATCGCCCAGATTTCCAACAATCAATATATATTGTCCAAACATTAGAAGCACTGTGTCTCAGTAGAATAAAAGACATAGAAGGACTGTAGTGAGATTAAAATCAAGCAGGCTGAGAGCTTCACGTCCAATGAAATCAGACGATAAAGCACCGTGTCACTGACACCGAGCCCACCGAAAGTGTAGCAGCTGACCCCTGGCTATTTATCACAGGCCAGAGGGATGAAACGGGCCCAGAGATATGAGCGGCAAAGCTACATGTGACATGAAGATTTTATCAGCACAGCCGAGGACGGGAGGTGCGCCGCCTCGAAAAATCCCTCCCCTGTTCTCGGAGATGAAGCAACATTCATTTCTCACCTCGGCGGCTCAAGTTTACTCCTTTAACTTGATGGGCCGGTTTGCCACTGAGTGCTGCTTTGCTGATAATGCAGATCTTATATTTGCGGCATCGATTCTTTTCTAAATGGGTTTACCATTATTAGTAGCCAGCAAATTGGATTTACCTCCTGGACCGGAAGACGATGTGGCACGTATGACCAGACCGGTGCATCAGTGTTTGGAGGCTGTGGCCTCAGCATGTCCCAGAGGTGATCCGTGGATTCACGCTCGTTGGCGGCTGAGGGCGGCTCACCCAAGGTTTCCCACAAACCACAACAAGCTCAACGGTTGACTGGGTCACTTTCACGTCTCAGTTTTACAAACGATCCTACATCTGAGTCGGTTGATTTTGCTGTTTTTTAGTTCCAAGAAGTGGGTCTTGGGTGCGGAATCCAGTCGTATCAGCAGACTTTTCTCTTTCACCGTCGACAGAGCACATTTAACATTCTTGCTGTGACCCATTTTATTAATGGAGAGGGCTTTTTTTCAGCACATCTCCACTTCTCCTCCCACTACCGCCGCCGTCGTAATGGGAGCTCCTGTCGAGGCTGCATGACTAATGTCCTCATTGACCACTCCTTCACTCGAGGCCCCCGCCGCCACATCGCGAGCTGGAAAAGTCTGAGGAAGCTGCTAGCGCCAGAACTGTGCGCTATCTTTCTGGACATGTAAGGAAAGAATTCAGATGCCTAGATGTGTCTGATCTAGCACTGATTCCCTTTAGCTCTGCTCTCAGTGAAAGGCTTAAATTCTCCAACCTCATGTTAAATCCTTGACTGTGTCTGAGTTGCTTTAATGATTGCAAAAATAATGAATAAACCTAAATTTAAACCTTATTGCCCATGAAATATTTTGGAAAACTACTTTACAAAAGGTCTTTTACAAGAACCAAGTAGCAAGTCATGCAGTTTTAGTAAAGATTTATGTTGTAAAAAGGGAAAAACAAGTATGTTGACTTTAAAGATTCTCCGAAAGAGTAAAGAAAACACCATATGGCACCGTTGCCCCTCTGTAGCCCAGGCAGATACAGGATTTCTAACAGAGGGACTGTTAAGAGCTTCTTTGCATGCTCTCTTTTTCTCTATTTCGCCCTTGTGTGCACATGAACACACATGAGACACAAACACACACCACACTGATGTGGTAACCTCCCCGAGCGAGATATTCGATTCTGATTTCAGCGATGGGTAAAGAAACGGCTTGATAATGGGATCAGTGAGTCATGAAAAGTGATTCTAAGCAAGTTGTCTTTTGTGGAGGACAATGAATGCAGGCTCTCATTATGTGTGACCATCCAGCAGCGCGTCCGCCTCCGAGCAGAACCGCAGCACACAATAGAGCCGCAACTGGCAAAGAATAGCAATCAAGCAAAGACAAAGAGACGTGTTCAATTTAACAGCTTCGCTTGCTCTTTTTGACATGAGTCTGTCGCTGCAATGTCGATGGTGGACGTGATCCACCAACACACAACAACACGTGGCAAAAACACACAAGCATGTCTGTGTGTATCTGTGTGTGTGTGTGGGTGTCTGTCAGCACACTTTCCAGTTTGCTATGATGAACTAGGTTTGTGGTTCTGAAAGGACCGCTCTAATAAGATTTACCTAAATCTGCCCTATACTTTATTTTTTATGTTAATCTTTTATTTTCATTATGTAATATGAGACTATTAAAAAAAAAAAAACATTGTAGACTGTGTTCATCACAAGGGGACCTTCTAGCTGGCTGATCATGGCCTGAATAACCCATGTCTGCGGTTTGAGACTTTAACTGCGTCTAAACTGACGACCTTTTCTGTAACTCCACCTGCTCTTTGGGCTCCTGCCTGGTTTCAGATTCTGGCTCCTGGCCGGAAAAGACCCTGGACTTGTCTGCACCAGACATTAGGATTGTGTAACAAGGAAAGGCTTTCCAAACTTCAGCAGTTCATCATCAGCATCAGGAGAGCAGCTAAAATCCACAGCAGTGCTGATCTGTCGGTGGGCTTTACCAGATCTTATTTATTTGCTGTATAAATAATATCAAAGTACGCATTTAAATAGATCCATCTGTCTTTATATATCTCTCTTTCTCTTCCCCCTCTCTTTCTGTCTTTCACACACACACACACTGAGGTCAAATGCAGTCTGACCCCTCCCAGTCTGACCCAAACCGATCAATGCAGGATCTTCGGGGAGTTATTTCTGAAAGGACCCCAATCCAAGTGGTGTCGTTTATGAAATGATAAGCTCTTTTAATATCCTTTCACCTGAGCTCTCCACTCCTGCCTCCACCTCTGGTCTTGGAGCCGCTGCGTCTAGGACCAATAGTCTTTAGCTGCCAGTGGTATCAGTGAGACCCAGCATGTCGATTCTATTGAACCAGCTTTGCACGTCACAGGCAGTAAAGACCTCTTGATTGACTCCTGCTTGGATAGCGTGTCCAACAGCATACATTAGTAATGCAGTGGACCGGATGGACGGCTGTCTGGGAGGCAAGGAAGCAGAGCTGAACTTGAGGTGACACACTGCTAAATCCAGAGGAGGAGCTGGGCATTGCCACATTCCACATGTACCATCTCAGACCCAACAAAAATGGCCATTAAACAAAATGACCACCTAACGAAACAGTTGCATTCCTGGACTTTCCAATTCCCAGGAAGAGAGGAGGAGATAGAGTGATAATTAGTCACAGGTTTAGGGGCCAGAGCTAGGGATTGGATCAGGAGACCTCATGCTGAGGTTTCACAACTCTAATTTCCCACAATGTACTGCGCACAGAAGGAAGGAAGGCAACATGGAAATGAACAGGTGGTACGTTAGCGGGCTGAACGGCTTTAGCTAATGTTGGTGAGAGCATAATGCTGATGTTATAAAAGGTGTGTGAGCATGACAAATACATTGTACAGTAAATCTCATTGTTTTGTGTGTGTGCGTATAATTATCTGTTCCTGTTGACAACAAGCCACCTGCACACACACGCACACACACCCCGAGGCCCTTTCACTTGCCACCTCGGTGTTTCAGTTTCATTTCTTATGGCACATAATTAAACTGGAGTGTGCACTGAAGCTCCTGCACCAGCGCCCCCGCCCCCTGCCTGCCCCCGACCAACCCCGCGTGTGTTTTTATTTGTTTATGGCACACACTGAATGTGTGAAAGCTTTAAAAAACATTTGACCCAATTGGCTGGCGTATGAAAACACCTGGGCGCTAGATTGAAATTTAATTGCTTCACTTAGTTAACCCACTTAAGGACCGTGTACAGTTTGCTCAGCTCAATTTGTTGGGATCAGCAGCCTTGTGCGTCTGGGATGTTGTAGGCTCACTTTGTGGATAATTAATATGAATTACTGGCTGATTCTTGTGGCTTTGACGCTGCTGGGAGCAAAATGGGAGCCTAATCTGAGACTGAATGTGGTGAAATTGCACTATGTCAGTGAGGTTTCTAGAGATAGAAAGGACAAAGGACTTGGACTTGTTTGCTGTTATTTGTTGCTCCGTGGCTCAGTGTGTCGTTGGTGTCAATCAGAATCCCATTACTGCAGAGGTCATGGACGCACGGCTCCAGGTAGGCCAAGTCTCAACGGGCATTCCTGCCAGGGAAAGGGAAAGTCAACATCCACGTCACCTGCCCTCCATATATCGAGGAGAAGTGTTATTGGTAATATTTTTAACCAATGTAACAGATTTTTAAAAATTGTAACCAAATTAAACGTGGCCTTTTTGCAGTCCAGCAAATTAAGCTCATAGTCTTAGGGGTGATTTTATGAATAAATATCAGGACCTTTAGCTGAGTGGCTCACTGAGTAAAGCCTCCAGCAATAACACCAGGAGCACCTCCCAGAAACAAAGACGCTAGAGCTCCATGAATATTTATTAAACGATGCTGGAGTTAGAGCTGACGGACTAATAGGCGCAGAGATCTGAAAAATGGAGGACTGGCTTTCAATCAGTGCTCGGATCATAAGCACAGGTCTGCTCGACTCGAGCGTTAGCGGGCGCGGCTGCGCTGGCGGTGGGGGTGTTGGGGGTGGTGAGCGGCGGGGGAGCGCCTCCCATGGTCTCCTGACACAAGAGCCACTGCTGATTGGCAGCAGAACTGCACCGCTGGGTACGAGACCCTCGGGGCCCTGCCGGCGGTCTTCATCGTTATGCCGCCACCGCTGTCGTTTCTGGGTGCTGATTAAAATGTTGTTCAGGTTAAAAGGCACCGAAGGTTAAACCACAAAGGGCCACATGTAAAATCATTTCACACCACATCTCGGTATGCCCACTCCCCCAGCACACACACACTCACACACATTAGGTCCGACCTTTCTATGGAGCGAGAGGAGACCATTAAACAGGGCTGTGCGGGAATCCACAGCCCTGCCTTGATTTTCGGTCTCTAATGGCCGCCGACTGAAATCATAGAACTTTTTCTCATTTCTGCTACGTCTGTGTTGATATTATTGTGACAGCAGCTGAATTCCTGTTTTACAAAAAGATCGTAAGAATCAAGCCACTCCAAGCGGAATCCTTCAGAGTCCCAAGGGCCTTTCAAACAAACAGTTTCTGCTTTCATTTTTAAAAGCAACCTTTTTTTAACATTGTGATAATTTATAAAAGATGATAGATGGCTTGAAAGTAATCACCAAATAATTTCCACAAATGGGTAAAAGAAAACCATCAGATTAGATAGTTTTCCCCGTCATAACTTGGCATTTCCTCTGGTTTTTAGATCAGGCTTAAAAATCCACGTTTGAATATTATGTTAGCTTTTAGAGGTCTAGCAGTCTGCACTTCTTTCTTCATCTCAGAGTTCTGCTGAGAATCATAAATTAATTAAAGAAGCAGGTATCCCCTCAACGCTCATCTCTGCCCGACGTGAAATGAATTTGCTGAGTTTATTGTTAAATGAAGATTCTGGTGAGGGAGATGTGAGGGAAATTTAGTGCACCTTGCGGGGGCTCCCTCTTCCCCGGCTGGAAATATGCTTCTGAGATCTCATCTCATATTAATTTGTCATTGCGCCTTTGCACCGTGCCGCCCTCTGGCTATCTCTGAGCCATCCGTCGCATAATCATCCTGCCAGTGCTTCTTCTATGCTTTACCTTGTTTTCCTCAGCTTCCTTTTTAACACCTTTCTGTCCCTCCTCCCCCGATCTTCCCCTGACCTTACTACAATCAACTATCCTGCAGTGGGACAATTAAAACCCTTTCCATCCTGAGGGACGGGGAATGGGGCAAAGACAACGGGGGAAATAATGATGCCACGTTTGTTGGGTGACTCGTCTTCCGTTTGAACCAGCGTCTGTAAAAGACAAAGAAGCAAAGGTTCTGTTTGCGTCCCACAGCTGCTCAAGGGCTCCGCTGACAGTCCCACAGTCCGGCAGAAAAGCAGAAAAGCTGTTGTATTTTGAGATTTTTTACGTTCCCTCATTTCAACCACCTCCTTCCTTTCTCCCTTTATAGGTGCAAGTGCAACCTTCATGCCAACAGCTGCGTGTTCGACAAAGAGAAGTTGAGCTGCGAGTGTGAACACAACACCACCGGGCCCGACTGTGGCCGCTGCAAGAGGAATTACCAAGGTCGGGCGTGGAGCGCCGGCTCCTACCTGCCCATACCTAAAGGCACTGCTAATATCTGTGAGTACACACACACACACACACACACTCAATTCTAATAACTTTAGTCATTTTTTTACAGTGCAACATTCCTAAAATAACAAAACCCAAAAATTTTGAGTAGATTTTCAAACAAACAACTTATCGGTGTTGATTTTGGGCCAAGAAACAGACTATTCGATTTTGGTGATGTTCGGGGGGAGATGCCCTTTGCTCTTAATTTGATCGCAATATCACTGCTCAAATAAATACAACAGGTTCCAAGATGTGTAGTTCAAAGACCATTGCACAAAGATCTTGTCATGAAAGGCGATTCCTTTTTTATTTTTTACTTTATTATGAGTATAGAAAAGGTTTCCAAATATTAATAAAAATATAACTTAGCAATTAGATGAAAAAAAAAATCACACTTAACAGTTCAGAATGTGTCATCTTCTGTTGAGTTCTGCCAGTGTTCACAGTAGGATAATAGCCTTTCCGTGTGAAATGTGCAGCAATTAAAGAGGTTTCACAGGGATGGAAGACGCAGCAGCGACGTTCGCACCATTGTCATGTGTTCAGAATCCAGAGGGTGTTCTTTAAAAAGAGTCGCGTTGTTTCTGACACCCCACCAGCGATTGGACCAGGGCAGATCACACGGCTCCGAGCATGATCACGTGCTGAACATCAGCTCTTTGTTTGGAACTTTTAGTTTGGATTCCGACGACGACGGGTTTTTTTTGTTTGTTTGTTTTTTTTCTGATGATATAAGTTGGAGCTCAACTTATGGCCCACAGCTGCTTCTCACTGAGGCCAGCGTCACCGTCGTTGAGGGTTTCTCCTCATCCCCGAACGGTTGCGTCCCATTTGGACTTCCAGCAGCTGCTCCTCCTGACGCAGGAACAGGGACCCCCGTGTGCTCCGACACCTTCTGCTCACACCTTCACTGTAATTGTTTCTAGTCATCAGCAAGAGAGGATGACTATACCAGTGAGTAGCAGCAGCGTGTGTGTGTGTGTGTGTGTGTGTGGGGGGGGGGGGGGGGGGCATTGATGCTGGAGCCCCAGTTTTATCCCTCTTCGTCTTCTTTTATTGCCCCGTTGTGATTTCTTGCCTTTCTCGGTGGTGCTTGAGGACTCGGGGCCACTGGCTGATGACTTATTCTCCCTCCCTGAGGATCCATGTTATGAGACTTGGGTTGGGGGGTGAAATGGTCCTACCTAGAGCCCGGATTGACAGCGCGTTATTAAAAAAGGGACACACATGCATGAATGCACAGCCGTACCTCCACACTCCTCTATACAGCATTTACGCACAAACGTCTGTCTAACACACACACACAGACACACACATGCACACACACCCTTCCTTTGCTCACTGACTGATGAAAAACAGTCATCGTATAAAGTGCATTATTATACTATCGTCTGTCTTTGAGAGGGTAAATCCATAAAGTGATAATGTGGTGACAAATCTACCGGACCGAGAGGCTGCAGAAAGAAAATACAGAGAGCTAACGCAAAAATATGCACCTTTTGCCTTTTTTTCTTTTTCTTTTTTTTTTTTTTTTTAAATTTTTAAACCTATTTGAGTCCAAATATCTCCCGGACCCAGTGAGCATATCATGGCAGCTCTTTGGAGAATTTGTCAAAAGATGAAAATTTAATTAGGATTTAATTTCTTTCGACTGTGCCCATCAGGAAGCCTGATGCGGTATCGGGATCAATGCATCATCCAGCAGCGGAGGCGGGGGCCGGCGTTGATATTTCTCTTCACTGCGGCACCAGGAAAAGTACGGGATTTCAAAAGTGATGATGGAAGGAAAGGATGGCGGTGGTAGAAGGGAGGGAAGTGGCCATCGCTCTCTGTCACAGCTAACACGGCCTTGTGGGGCGGCTGCGTCTCTCTCACTTTCAGCGTCTCCATCTGACGGGCCACCCCACCCCCGAACGTCCCCCAGCCTCACTCATTCCCTCTTCCTCCCTCCGTGGAGACGGAAGGAGAGAGATCAGTTGCAGAATTGTCCGTGGCAGTTCATTTCACCGCAGTTCTGAGGAGACTGGGTGAGATGGACGCCAGCGGTGGGAGGGGGCACGGCAAACCTCGCCCCTGAAAAGTTGATTCCTGATATTAGAAAGGAGCTGTGAATGTTTTATTAAAGAGAAAACTTCAAGCATTTTCTAATCAACAAACCATTTTGCGGTTGGGGAGATGGATGGAATTACCTTCTCGTTCGGTGTGGAAGCTCTGTCTCCCTCTTCTGGTGGGACTCAAACCCATGACAAGCACCAGGAACGATGAAAAAGCAGAACCGCAGAAACATACTTACCTGCTGTCACAGGTGAAACCCAAACAGACTTTGGTTGCTCGTTCCGTGCTTTTGTACGCCCCCCAGCAGCATCTACTAACGGTTAATCGAAACCTGCATGATTTAATGGCTGTTAAAGGTTGTTGACATCGGTAATGATTTATGCAAAGCGTCAACGCGCTTGTGACACGTGCGCAGCTGAAATGAGCGGTCACCAGTGTATTTGCAGCATTTGCTGAACGGTGGGGGGAGGAGGCGCCGCTTCCTGGCTGACACCCCAAACTGGCTCCACTTTTAGAAATTGGTCTGGAATTTATATTTACAGAAACATGTTGAGAAAACTGCTTTTTACTTAGGTTTAATTGTGATTTAATAGTAATCATTTGGATTAAACGGTGTTTAGGCCTCAGCAGCAGATTAATAGCTTCAGTGTGATGACATGATTCACTCTGATGAAGCACTGAAAAGGTGCAGATGTAATCACATTACACGCGTGCTCATGCACAATTTAAGCTCCGGGCTTTTAGAAGAAAAAGGACATGAGTGTTCTGACGTGAGATCGTCATCGAGATAAGAGGAGGAGAAACGAACGGAGACGCTGATCTCATAACGATACGAAAAAGGTCAAAAACACCTTTTCCCTTCAGCCGGTCTGTTTGTTTCTGCAGCTCCACCCAGATTCAGCATCACCTTCACCTCCTCCTGCAGCAGCCTCGTTCATGCCTTCATTCCTTTTCTTCTCAGCACTTTTTTCATCTTCTTACCTGGCCCCTGTGTTGGTTATTTAATGCACTCTCTTTTTCTCCTTTTCTCTCTCCCTCCATCTCTGAACCACCCCAGAGACCGGGCTTGTTTACTCAGTCTCTTCCACATCTCAGCTCTGTGCAGCTGTGTCGGTAATCTTTCCTTCAAATATTAGTTTCTTCCATCTCCTGATTCCTTTTTGTTGTTGTTGTTGTTGTTGTTGTTGTTGTTTTTCTTTAACGCCACCTCCCCCCTTCTCTGAAATCCTAAACTGTGCATCTTCAAACGTAGCTCTGGGCCACTCTAAGATGTGCCACCTTCAATTCAGATCTACACATTTGAACAAACTGCTAAAGGAGCGAGCGAGCGAGCGAGGGAGCGGGCGAGCGACCGGGCACTCGGGCACCGGCGAGGCCTAATTTTGCTCCTGAGGAATTCAATCGTGCCGAGCTGCCGCGAGCCTGTTCTGGCAGCCTTTCTGCTGCTAACCAGTTAGTGACGCCTGTCACCGTCGCAGCGCCGCGTGCAGCCAAAGAGCTCCAGATAATGATGGATTGCTATGGAACGATGGCGGCCGGAAGGAAAGTAATCACCAGCTTTGCCTGCAGGGCAAAAGTAGCAGATAAGCCCCTTTCCGGCGCCATCCAGGTAGATCCAAAGTAAACAGGTGAGACGTACTGAAGGTCGGAGCTGGATGATACGGCAGAAGCAATGTTTTTACACAGACACACAAACACACACACACACACACGCAGGCAAACAAATATGTGGCTTTGCTAAACGCGCCTTGTCCTCTGTCAGGTGATAGGGTTATGAGCTGACCCCCCAACGCCTGATCAGTGATTCACCAAATTCCTTCTTATCTGTTGTGTTGTGGTGGGAGACCCAGGAACTCTTACTCAGACCTGGAACCTTCTCACTAACACAGCTGCACCAGCCAAACGAGGTCTTTCTCTCAGCAGCAATCAGAGGTGACATTTGAGTGTCGCTGTCTGATAATTCATTAGCGCGCCTGGGTGCACGCTCTTGGATGGATGACAATAAAACTGGAGCCGAGCCAATCACGCGTGAACACCAAACCGCTGGGACCCGTAACCACGCAGCTCTGCAAAATAAGATGCATTATAAATCTCTTGATGACCTACAGGACTGGAGCTCCTGGGGACTTTAATGCCCAGCATGTGTGCGGGTGTGTGTGTGTGCGTGCTTTGTGTCGCATGTGCTGCCCCAGAGATCATGTTCGGTGACTCCCACGTGTCTTCAGGATCATGTTTTACCTTCGCAACCATGATCCCTGCCGATGAAAATCAATGGAGCAGAATGTAAGCAGCCGCTAATGCTCTTCCTGTGCGATAGGGCCGGAATTAGATTGGAGTCGGGCTCTGTAATAGGCGGGCAGGCAGGTGAAGGGGATGGGAAATGACTGCGATTGGAAATGAATGGAACATGGGTTCTTGGACATCTGCTCGGGCCCCGCAGGTTGTCCAGAGGGTGGCGAGTAATTGCACTGACGGCATGTCGGCGCTCCTAGAACTGAGCTGGAAGGAAAGGTTATCGAGGTCTGGACGGGAATAGACAGGGAACCACTGACAAATGACGAACCTTTAACTCTGCAAACAAAGGCGCACAGTAAATGATGTATATAACACTACTACACCGCTACAACCTCTGAACAAATGAAGATAATAATGTCGTTTTCGTTTCCAAGGTGTCTGTTTATCTACTCTGTCTATACTTCCTTATAATGGGCTTTTTCATTTGAAAAATCTGGTAATTAAAGTCAGGGTAACATGTCTCAACTTCTGACTGTTTTTTATCTCTAATTGTGATGTTAGGAAATATTCAATTATCTGCTCTTTTCATACATTTTACCATTTTAATCATTCTAAATAGGCCCATGCTTTTAGCTGGATCTAGCGACATGCAGAAGTAGCACTTTTTTCTACGGGTGATGTTTTACGCGATGCAGAAAACACAACATCTCTGCGCCAGAAATAACTTTATTAATAAGTGTAAAAATATGCTGGCCTGCTGGGCGGAGCGCTGCGCAGGTAGAAACTGTCTTTAGCTACCGAAGCGTTTCTGCTGGAGATGTAACAACATTGTAAACTAACCCCCAGAGATGCTGATGAGGGACATTCAGATGTAAGTAAAAGACTTGTTCAGGACTGCTGTGAAGGACATGCACATAGATAGATAGATAGATAGATAGATAGATAGATAGATAGATAGATGGATAGATAGATAGATAGATAGATAGATAGATAGATAGATAGATAGATAGATAGATAGATAGATAGATGGATAGATAGATAGATAGATAGATAGATAGATAGATAGATAGATAGATAGATAGATAGATAGATGCCCATTGCAGATCAGTGTTTGGGATCAGGCTCATAATTACAGACAGAAAACTCCATCAAGCTTTGTAATTTACTTTTTAGCTAAGGCTGGTTACCACCGATGTTCAACTACCAATGTTCAACTTCTGGTTTTATGAGTGTGATGCTCAACGCCCGACTTTGCGTGTGGTTGTCCTTGGACTCGTCCTTCTTTCTCCTGGTTAGCATCTGCCCACCCCCCCTCGAGCTGTGACATCCATTACACTCTGACTCCAGATCAGCCTCACCTTCCTCACAGCTCTCAGATGAGTCGCGCGGTTGAGAGTCTGTACGGTCGGACATAAGAAGACTGACTGACTGACTGACTGACTGACTGACTGACTGACTGACTGACTGACTGACTCACTCACTCACCCACTCACTCATCAAAGTCTGTGTTCTCCAACACATGCAACAGTTGTGCTGCACCCGCTGATTGGACTAACCCTGCCGGCTGCCCCCTCGTCTTCCTCAGCTGTAGGTGTGGTGGTGCATGTGTTTGTCTCATCTCTTCCTCTTTAGTTTATGGGTTTATTTCTTCCTCCTGCTGCCCGGCGTGCCTACCCACTTCATGGCGAGGAGGTGGGTTGTTTACGTGTGCTGACTGCCTTTTTGAGGCCAGGGAGGGGGCAGGGCAAGGGGGCAGGCTGCTTTTTGCATGTTTGTCAGTCTCATTTTGCTCGTATTACACAAAAGTAATAAGTAAAGACAATAAACCGAAATAAAGCTCTTTATCGTTGAGAGATGAGAATCCAAGCCTACATGAGCCTGTGTGGAAAAGCCTTTTCCCTCCACCTGATCGCTGGTTGGGCCATCTACAGTCAGGCTTTTGTGATATCTGGCTGCGAGTCTTTTACAAACGGGGAGGCACGTTGACCCTTCCTCTTGGCGCAGCTGTTTGCTGTTGCTGGGACGTTCCTCTTCTGAAAACGCTCTGCTGCTTCTACAGCAGATGGAATGGGACGCACAGCTTCCTGAAAAGTTCCGCTTTTCTCCCACAGAGTATTTTTGGTGGAATGGTGAACGCTGACCTCAGCTGAGGGAAGCGAGGCCTGCAGTTGTTTGGAAGGATGAGTCGGGGTAATCCTGGGAAGGTTGGCTGCTGCTGTGGATGAGGGCTCTCGCTGACGTCCCAAAGCTTCAGAAGTGGCTTTCCGACCTTTACCAGACTGATAGATCGCAATGAAAGTCTGGGGTTTTTTTTGTTTATTTGCATAATCTTTGTTTAAAGTTTAAACCAATGTGTGTGTGTGTGTGTGTGTGTGTGTGTGTGTGTGTGTGTGTGTGTGTGTGTGTGCGCGTTCACATATTCAGATTTGCTGTCCAGATTAAACCCCAAAAAACCAAAGCTGAAGAGCGCATGGCCTCTGCTCAGCTGGAGGACAGATGCTGGCAGGAGCCCCGTGAATGTCTCCATCTCCTCAGATCCACAGCTCAGCATCCTGGTCTGGGAGATCTTGTCACCATGGGGATGAGACAGACTTTATTATCTCCTCTGCAGCTGTCTGGCAAAGGAAATTGAATGATGGAGGGACGTGCAGACAGGAGCAGGATAAGACACGTCACCCATCTACGATGTCCTTTGATTGTGTCTTTGTGCAGCTGTGCCTGCGTGCATCCAACGCCAGTTAAAAAGCATCTCATAGCAACTTTTGAAAGTTTGGAAGAGAGCATCTCTATCATTTCTGTGCTACGGAGGCAAAAGACCCTCTTTTAGTTTTTTGTTACGTGAGGACGTTCTCACGTGTTTCCCGAAGCGCTGGCCTGTCCTGCATCCGCAGACACATGGTAGCAGAACGGCAAACAGACCAGCCGCAGACCAGAACCCCAGCAGCGTCTGTGGGTAGCGAGTGTGTCCAGTTAACGCGTGTTTTCAAAGCAAAGCAGGATCCGACGGTAATCCGACGGAGGGAAGCTGACTCCTCACGCAGCCGCTACGGTGCAGTAAAGTGCTTCTCTCTCTGCTTCTCTCTTGCAGGTATCCCCAGTAACATTGGTCCAGTTAGTAAGTAAACAGTCACCGAGGAACTTGCTGTTTGTTGCTTTGCTTTGCCTGCTGCGCCGCTGCTTCAGCATCCACTCTCAGCTCGCTGCCCAAACGTCATTTCTGATTCCCGACATCTGACTGAGGCGCTTCTGCAGACGGCAGAAGCTGGAGGACATAGTGTCTTTTTTCATAGTGGGGGCATATTAATTTATTTTCTCCAGACTCAACACTTGCCTGGCTCTGCATGCTGAGCATCATTTGTTTTTTCCTCCCTCTATCACATGCATTATAAATAAATGGCATCTAGACTTTATTAAAGTGCCCAGACCTCTGTGGCAGCAGAAAGTCACAGGAGGTCATTTTAATATCAGCCACCAGCACCTCAGCTGCTATTATCTTGGTCAACCAGTAGCCCCTGAGGGGAGTGTTGAGGAGGAGGGGGCTGAGGAAGAAGAGAGGTGCCGTGTCTCAGGTTACAGCTGCCTGCAAGGCCTGGAGGCAGGAGCCACAGGACTGTATTGAACAAGTCAAAGTGCATTCAGTCTGGCTCAATTCCTCATAATCTTTATTTTTTTTATTGCCCTGCTCTCTGAATATCTTCAGGTCCCAGGGCAAAGCTCAGATGAACGAACCCCCTTTAAAAAGGCCTTTTTTGATTAATCTGGACCTAAGAACTCATATTTTATATATATGTAATATGTAAATGTTGGTATTTGCCTTCCTGTGAAGTCAAACGCATCCCTCCAGTTAGCATTCTGCTGCTCCTCCAGTCTCGTTTTTGCTTCCAGGCCAAACTGTCCAGACGGACGCATTAATCAAACGTGTTTTCTTCACTAAGTCCATCACTGGGCAAATTTCCCCAAACGTCCTGTTAGAGGTGAAAACGCCTTCCAGATTCCGGCAGGTGAGTTCAGGCTTTAGCGTCGACCAAGTCGAGTCTGATGTCATGACTCAGAAATGTGGACACGTGGCCGGCGAAATCCGATCCCCCCCTCCCTGTCCCGCTCTCACGCCTTTGCATTTCACTTTCACTTCATGCATGACCTGACGAGACCTGTGTGTGTGTGTGTGTGTGTGTGTGTGTGTGTGCGTGCGTGCATGCTTTTTATACACACTGCAGAAACATGTTATTCATGTCACTCCACTCCAGCCGCGATGCCAGGCCGCCAAGGCCAAAGGCTGTCCTCGAAACTTTTAGGTGTGTGTGTGTGCGCACATGTGTGCATGTGTGTGTGAAAGGGACACTGTGACAAACCAAAGTCTTGACTTCCTGTCTTGTTAGGCCCGCAGGGATAAAGAGTTCTCACGACTGCCTTGTTGTCACAGCAGCAAACTCTCCCTAACCCTAAGAGCTGCAGACAGGCGGAGGCCGTTCCCTCTGCAAACACACTTTCATGCGTGCTGCAGAGAAAGCAGCAGCGCGAGCGGGTGAAAAGAGTTGATGTCGTCCTTCGGGCCGCAAATCTGAAAAAGCTGAAATGAAAGTCTAAAATGTCACGTTTGAAGGTGTCTTGTTAGTGACGCAGCTTTGATTACAGGTTCTGTTTCGTGTCGGCAGATCATTGATCGCATTCCGTCGCCGCTCATTTGGCTCGTTCCACCTGAGTATCCCCTCAGTCAAAGAAATAACCGAGGCCAGTCGTTGCGTCCAATCAGCTGCTGCACATAAATGATTAAAACTGATTTTTATCACTGAGAAGTTATCGATCTGCACATTTGTTCCTGTGCTCCTGTGCCTCCTTAATGGCCTGTGTCCTCACAAGTCGGATTTTTTTCATCCCGTCTGTCGAACACTCACCGTTTCTGAGTCCCCACGCTGGATTAAGAGGAAGACCCAGTTTCAGGGGGAAATTCCAAGAAGGCAGAAAGGCTAAAATGGGCGGCTGCTAATTTTTAGCGAACATCCTTGAGTCGCAGAGCAGATAAAGGTTTGGAACCATTTGGAAAAGGAGGCAGCCTTCCGAGCAGGCTTCTCGCCAAGACGCCACTGGATGCTAATTATCCTCGATTGCATGATTCATGGAGTCAATAGCATAAAGGACAGAAAGATCAAGTGCAGCGATGAAGGGCCTTGATGAGGAAACTTATCCCTGTTTCTCCCTTTGCCTGACTCTTCTCCATTTCCAACCACAATCGTATTTCCCTGACACGGAAATACTGACTTGTATGTAATTATGAGGTTATGCTGCCCACAGCAGTTCGTCATTCCCAACAAGCCCCAACACCTGCCATTATTTATTCATTGTTATTCTTCCACAAGAAATACACAGTAATTAGATATTGATCACACAGTCGATGTGATGAATTAAACAAAACGCCCTCTAACTTCTTAATTTGCCATACAGAGCTGAGACTCGCTCGCATAAATCATGACTTAAACACCAACTTTCAGACCTTCTTTTTTTTATTTCATTTATTTATTTATTTATTTTCTTTTCGTTCTTCATGCATCATTGCCATTGCCATGAACACACACACACACACGTACCCAGCACACTCATGGCCCCCAGCACCGATTACATACAGTCTCCCTGACGACCTCACAGGCTCCCCTGATGCATTTCCTCCGCTCGTCCATGCTGCCTCATGCTGGACATGTGAACATCTCCAGTTGTGTGTGTCCACCACCACCACCACCACCACCACGTAGTCTCCTCCCCCCCACAAACACACACACACCCTCACCCCTTTGTACGTGTGCACGAGTGCACTTGAATTAACTCCTGGTTTCTCTCAATTGCACGCAGTTCGGCAGAATGTGTCGTCCCTAGGTGTCGCTAACAGAAAAGAAGGTAGGCATCAAAGAGCACACAACCGCTCTCTTTCATCTGTGCTAGCTTTTTTCATGCACTTGTTTGATATCCTGACAAACCAAATCTCCAGTACATTTGTCTAGGCACCTCAGGAAGCAGCAGATCCTCCCTGTCTGCTTGTTCTGCTCATGAGAGGCTTCTTTTGCAACATGCTTCAGCGGTACCTTATTTTCTGCGTCTGCGATACACAGTTTTGTAAACGCCCTCGGTTGGGATTAGGCGTAGCGGTTTCCAAGGACGGATAAATGGGAACCGAAAGCAGGAGCGGCTCTCAGAGCGGTGCAGATGGAGGCTAGGCTCATGTTGGCTCAATCGGCGAAGACGTCCGCCCTCCGCTGTGTGTGAGGGGTCCAGGGCCTGATGCGACAGCAGCGGTTGGGCCCTATTATTTCTGTTCCCGCTGTTGGTCTCATGACCGTGAAGGGTTGAGCGTGCGATGTTTCTGCGCTCATGCTGTTGTGCACAAAGTTGGGAGAAGAAAGCACTTGTTAATAAAATGAAGCATAAACGACGGATCCTAACACTCCAGTTGTTCACCAGCTTTAGCCTCTGTAACAGACACCGCTACACGCAGCCAGCTTCACTTGGCAACGTCACTCCTTGTTTACTCACTGCCATCATTCACAGTTATTGCACTTTTTTTTTAAATCATTACATTTATGATTGATTACAGTGTTTTGCTTTCTCTGATGTTAAATTTAAATACTGTTTTTCACTCGAGCTGCTGTGTCCACGAGCCCCTTCTGTCCACGTTGGTTCCCCCTGGTCGTCATGACACCGGAGCCCGCTGATGTTATCAAATGATGTTTCTGTTGAAGTGGCAGCAGCGCAGCGCTGCTGTCGGACGACCGCCCTGCAGCTCAGTCTGGCTTTTAAAAGTCCCTCTGAACACGATCCTTTTCACTGCAAATAGCGAGTGTTTGAGACTACGACTATTTTTGCGGCGTTGTGTTTCCAGGACTCTAAACTTTTATTCCCCGCACATGCATGATTTATGACCTTAGCCTATTTCTGAAAAGGAGAGATTATTTGTCTTCTGAGAGTAGACGGAGTGAGACGGTGGCGTCTAAGCTTACGCTCAGACAAGACTTTCCCTCCCGGCTGAAAGGTAGAGTGGATTACACGTGCTGCTCCTTCGTTTTCAGTCTCGTCAGGTTGTTATTTGCCAAAACCAGGAGACTCGACCCCAGTAGAGATCTTTAATAACCACAATCCTTTGGACCAGAGCCCCATCTGCCACCACCAAGCCCCTCCCCTTCCCCCGCAGCCCCGAGGCCACGGCTGCCAGTAAGTATCTGCAGCACTGGGTTTTCCAGTCCAGCTGCAGTCGCACAGATCCAAATCAGCATGACATAACACTGCATCGGGTGGTGACACACACTCGCTACAGGCTGACTTCTCTCGTATGTCAACACCTTTGGCAGGCTAAGCTACTGCGTTGTAATTATTGTCAAATTCATGCATTAGGGCAACGGCGAGCAGGTCTCTGCCAGACAGTTTGCTTCAATTCATCCACACACACACATTTTCACCCTCAGTGGCTGATCCAGCATCCGAAGAATAACCGCTTCCGCTGTGAAAGTGGTTCCTAATGTAGCTCTGATGTTGTAATAAATGTCTTTGGAGCCAGTGGAGCCTTGTTTTAAAGGTAAACCGTGACCATCAAGTAAAACACGCCTTTCATTATGACATCATTCTGATTGAGAAATGACCCAGAAATGCTCCCGTCCACTCTCCAACGCCATCTCCTGCGTCCATCTCGTTGGTGGGTTGACCTGCCATGTGTCGTGAGGTGTTCCTGGTGTGACCTCGTCTCCGTGCCATCATGTCGGACCCTCATGCTGTGTTGTGCTTGAAGTGTTGTGACTTCTATGAGTCCACTATCGTGTCGTGCTGTCATGTGTGGTGCACCTCTGGCTGTCATCATGCCAGACGATTCATCTGCGACCCTCCCTCTCATCTACTCCTCTCCTTCGCATGCCGTAGCGCCTCGCTAAATTTCTTGCTAACCCCACCGCCGCAGCCCTCGCAGCAGCCGCAACAATTCCAATGCCTCCCTATCGCGTCTCTGTCCTCTCTTCTTCTCCTTCTTCTCTCTCTCCTTCACACTTGCTCTCACTTTAAGATTGCGAGTGCTTCGGTCACTCCAACCGATGCAGCTACATCGATCTGCTAAACACGGTCATTTGTGTGAGCTGTAAGCACAACACAAGAGGGCAGCACTGCCAGCAATGCAAGCTGGGCTACTACCGCAATGCCTCGGCAGAACTGGACGATGAGAATGTTTGCATAGGTTAGTCCCCCACCGGTCCTCACCTCTTGTCTAGTCACCAGAAAAAGCATCACCTCTCACACCTTCTGCTTCATCATCCTTCACTCTTTTTGATGTCTCTCAGTGCACTTTGCATCCTTATTTCCTTTGCGTTTTCTTCAGCTGTTGCACAGCAGCGTCACTCACTGAGCTTCATGTCCAGACGTTGTCCCACCACCTTGCGTTTTTAACTGCAGTTAGTTTCACATTGATCACCAGTGCAGGATGCTGTGGCTGATCTAAAGCTGTTGCTTTGTGTACATTGATGACCAAAGCTCCAAAAGAAGGCTTTCTTGATTGAAATCTAAACCATGTCAGCGGGATGCAAACAAAAATCCTGAACGCATATGGAACATTTAGCCTGGCTCCGTCCGAGGTTAATAAAACTGGCCCACGCCACAGCCAAAGTCCTGTAAGAGTAGCTAGTAGTAGTCCCAAACCATTATTTTCTGTACCCGGTCTCAGTCGTTTTATTTCTCTCTTGAAACCTACCCACTAGCAAGATCAAAGCAACCAGCTGACAGAAGTGAAAACATGTCAGCATGTCACAAGACTACCGGGCAGACCGAATGAACCAGTTTCAGGTTTGTCTTTGGTCGGTCTTTTGACGGGTTTTGCTGTTTGTTTCTTTCAGCCGATGCTCACACTCACAACATCTCAACATTTGTGTCCATGTTTCCATCAGAAAGCGGATGGAAATCGCATCGTAGCCAAGTCACACACCAACCTGGCTCTGGATCTGCGTTTAATTGTGTATATTCACACAAGTCATCAGCCTGAGTCAGGGCTGGTGTGCTGTGCAACCCGTGAAGGCAGGGCCTTCCTGCCTCGGTGCAGAGTCTGGCAGTTTGTTCCCTCATTCATTTAATTTAGTATTTCTTTAATTCTTTCACACCAAATCAGCTGTTAGTGATGTAAAAAGTGTAAAGTGTGATCTGGACACCGTTGCTAAACCAAGCGGTTCCCTGTAGGATGCTGCAGTGAGCGTGTGGAGTGCGAGGCTCGTGCACTCAGCGGCAGCTGCATTGCTGAGTCCCGAAGCTGGAGTGTGACAAGCGACAAGAGGGAAATGTCGCGGCGGACTCACACCGCCAGCCGAAGGTGCCACGCAAGTGCATATGTCATAAGCATGAGATGGCCTGAGGAGTAGCAGCTGAAAACCGTCGAAAGGCGTTAAGAGTCATCCAAGCGTTACCTTGCAGCGAACTCTCCGTCACCCCACCTCTCTCCGGCTGACCCCCCCGTTTGTCACTTCTTGTCAGCGCGCTCTTCTCGCCTGACCTGCGAACGTCAGTCAGGTGCAGCCGCGTGCAGGAGGTGTGAGCACAGGACAGCAAACTACTGTGAGGCTGAAGAACGATCTTTGTTGCCCCTGACAGGGAGGTAGAACATTAGGCAATAAAAGGGAGAAAAGGGAGAGGCTCCAGTACAGTACGAGAATGCCCATTTCAATGTTTTTCATCCTCTTTATTCTTATTTTCACTTTCACGTTTCATGCTAAAACCCATTTGTTTCCCTCTTTCCATCCTGTCTCTGTCTCCACCTGACTCAATATTGAGAAAAGAATGTTTAGAATAGCCTTCCTGTCCATGTTTAACCAGATTTATTGCTAAAGCTTCATCGGATGTTGTACAGTAACGCTACTGCAGATATCAATTCCGTCTTCATTAATAATCAACTCCATAATTTCTCCTTCATTAATATTCATGACACTTGAAATGGTTGCATTTTGTTTCTGTATTGCTAAAGATTAAAGACCAGGTTAAGATCGTGTAGTTGGAGGATTGTGGTCCATGCTGTGAGAATCCCAGAACCAGCCTGTTTCCAGCCTGTGTGTGTATTTGTGTGTCTTGTTCTTCCAGAGTGTAATTGTAATCCCTTTGGCTCAGTCAGTGATCGCTGTAATGGCACAGGATTTTGTATATGTAAGGAGGGCACTACGGGGCCCAAGTGTCAGCACTGTCTGCCCGGATATTTGTGGAGCAATGGCTGCAAATGTAAGTAGAACCTCCAACCTCAGCGCCTGATTTCCCCCCCCCTCTCTCTCCACTCTCTCTCTCTCTCTCTCTCTCTCTCTCTCTCTCTCTCTCTCTCTCTCTCTCTCTCTCTCTCTCTCTCTCTCTCTCTCTCTCTCCCTCTCTCTCTCTCTCTCTCTCTCTCTCTCTCTCTCTCTCTCTCTCTCTCTCTCTCTCTCTCTCTCTCTCTCTCTCTCTCTCTCTCTCTCTCTCTCTCTCTCTCTCTCTCTCTCTCTCTCTCTCTCTCTCTCTCTCTCTCTCTCTCTCTCTCTCTCTCTCTCTCTCTATCTCTCTCTCTCTCTCTCTCTCCCCAAACACAAACCCCCCCCCCCCTCTCTCTCTCTCTCTCTCTCTCTCTCTCTCTCTCTCTCTCTCTCTCTCTCTCTCTCTCTCTCTCTCTCTCTCTCTCTCTCTCTGTGAGGGCAGTCTAAATTATTATGCACCTCAGGACATGACACAACCACTAGCGGAGCGTCCAAAAGTTCCGTTTTGCAGACAAACATTCCTCTGAAAAGTGCCGAGGCGACTCTGTGGCAGGATGCATGACGCTCGGTGACTCCGTCATCCAGCCATGTCGTGCACCAACAAACCAACAGCTGATCCAATATTGACCGCTTTGACAGGCCTCCTGTGGTCTGTTTGAGCATCAGCCTTCCATGGCCGTCTATCAACGCACAATGTCATCCAACACTAATATTTTGCTAGAAAACACAGGCATGTGTGGTTGTTTTTAGCCTTCTGTGGCCGGCAGAGTCAGTGACATTGTGCCACTCCAGCCAGTCCAGCATATAAAGCGTTGACGTTATTTGAATGCAGAATACGGCTGCAGACACCCAGAGGGAGCTGCAGGTGTCATGTTTACTGTGGGAATTTCATGAAAAGTTGTCAACTTTGACCTTCTCTTCTGGCCAAAGACTCCATCTGCATTCAGACTGAAGAATGCAATTACAGCTCAAATCTCTGGTCAAACACAATCGCAGGCCCCAGCAGGCACGCCTAGTTCATCGGCCCCTCTCTAAATATTATCACTCATATCGAAAGCAAACACCGCAGATCTGGTCATTTACTGTCTGCTCCAGCTGTGTTTACGTGTGGAAAAGTACTCCATGTGAGCGTCTGAGGAGGGCTAATGGTGCAGGCTTGTTCATCTCACCTTGGCTGTCCTGACATTAATGGTGCTGAAGGTCTCGCCTTCCGTGTACGGAAAAACCAGAGCGGCACCATCGTGTTTGTGTTTGGTTGTGGAACACACCATGTCCATCCTGCCTGTCATGGTCCTGCAGTTCTAATCTTCTATACTCAGATTTGTTTCTGACGATTAGCGACGTGCTGAACACATATTAGCAGTTGCTTTGGCCATTAGCTGCAACCAAGCAGCTCCCAGCTTTTATACCTCACCTGAACCAACTTCATTTCTCGTTATCTGCCGCCGTAGCTAAACATGAAAGTAAGTGTTTGTGGATTGTCGGCGTATTTCTGTTTGTTTTAAGCTTGGACTGATCAAATTTTGAGGATCTTTGTGATAGGAAAATTCACACTAATTGTGTGGTTGCGTCTGCATGTGTGTTGTTCCACCACAAGCACTTTGTGGGACCGAGATTTCTGTTGTACGGACATGCATGCAAACACAGCTAAAGCTGCTTGAAACCAATTAACTGACATATTCACATTAATATGTACTAATAGTAGCTCAAACTGCTCACCAATATGCTGATAAAATTAACTGGCTGGTGGCACCAGCAGGTTTCACTCTATTAACCAGCTTGGAAACACAAGCTGTTATTGTTGTTTTATATTTTACCAAATGGGGTTGGAATCAGAACCTTTGGATCTGTACTAACACAAAATACACACCAGCTCAGTATTCTGACATGTATGCGAGGTAAAAGAAAACAAAGTGAGCCTATTGTATGTATTAATCCCATGAAGGACTGAATAAAGATAGTGTGTGTGTACTTAATAGCTTTTTTGACGTGTTAGAACAAGTTCAGCCTTACTGATGGTAAAAAGGGAGGAAGGAAACACCTTTTTGCAGCTGTGTTGAACAAAAGCATGATTTTACTTTGTGCTTATTGGCTAAATTGGTCATGAAATTGATGTATCAACAGCAGAAGGGCGACAAAGACGAGTCGAGGTCTTTCATCTGGCTGGGGTTGAGCGTGGTAATTGGTAAACGGTGGCTTCGGTGAGGTGAGCTGCAGCAGCCATTTCTTCAACAAAACAGATGTGACACGCTCGCCGAGTCTATGTTTCCTAACAGGACTCCCATCACAGCCTCATTTGGCTTTTCCTGGGAGACAGCGGGCACCCAGTCCTGGATCAGGACGGCAGAGGTCCCAATATTTGTTGTTGTGCTATTTGTGTCCCGCCGAGGTCATAGATGGCTCACCGCACCGTTTTCCACTCCCGTAGAGGAGTGGAATGGGCAGAAGTGGCCCCGGTGTTTATCACTGTTTATTTGTCTCTGTTGGTTTATTAGTTTGTGCCGCGCTGCTTTGTTTGCCTCCAGCTTGCTTGACAGCTTGCCTCCACTGGGAATAGAGTGGCCTCGGCGTCCCAGCTCTAAATATACACCAATTTTTCACCTGACGTTCTGCTTGTGGATAGTCTGCTGTTGCTGGAGGAAACTGCATTTCTGGGCGGTGACGGGTTGCATTTAAGTTTATAGTTTTATCAAAAATCTGCCCCTCACGTTGACGCGTTGACAGAACTGCTGGTGTCACTGTACAAAGTGGGAAATGACTGTTGGGGAGTCTGATTCGATGATCCGTTGTTTCTTCTCACTCTGTCTCCTGTCTCTGCATTGCTCCCATCACAGCCCGGGTGTGTGACAATGAACTTCTGCGCTGCCAAAATGGCGGCGTGTGCATCAACAACCTCCGCTGTAACTGCCCCGCGGCCTACACGGGGCTGCAGTGTGAGAAGCGGCGCTGCGAGACGGAGCTGGGCGGCTGCGGAGGTCCCAATTCCGGCCACGCCCGGCTGAGGGCCCCCGTCCTCCTGCTGCTGCCGCTGCTGCTGCTGCTGCTGGCCTCCTGCTGGGCCGTTGTCCTCTAAAGACACTCCCCAGCTGGTCAGAGTGATGGCCTCCCCATCGCCTCCACCTGAACCGTCCCCTCCCTCATTTAAAATAATCAATCATTAAAGAAGAACCACGAGCTTCGGGAACTGTGCTGAGCTTCAGCGGACACTGACATTAAGGGAATGTGCCAGTATGAGTGCAAAAAGTACTTTTGATTTAAAAATATATACAAATGAGAGATAAAAGATAAACTTCTAAAAACGCATTACTTCAAAGTGAGTGAAAAGAAAGAATGAGCCCCCTCCTCCTCGAAGCCATACCAGGTACATGAGCTCCTTCCTGTTTAAGGAGGGATTACCGAAGATGACAGACTCGTTCACTTCCTCTCTCATTGCCACGGCAACAACAACTGCAACCAATCAGCTCCCGGCGGCCGTCGACCCCTCCCGAGGGCGCTCCTGCGTGTTCGTGTGTGCTGCCGGTCTGACGCCGAGGTGGAAGCCGCCCTGGACGTTGCGCTTCAGCACGGACAGAGGAGGAAAGGCGCGACGCATTCTTTGCTGTCAGTGCATTGTGGATAGAAGGAAACCGCTCCTGCCCGTGTTGAAAATCCCTATCCCCCCCCCCCCTCTTTTTCCCCCCCCTTTTAAAATCCCCCTTCCCCCCCTTAAAAACCCCACAAACCCCCTACCCCCAAAAACTTTTTTTTTTTAAAATTTACCCTTTAAAACCCCCATTCACCAAAAAATTTTTTTTTTGACCTGTGCTTTTGTGAATGTTACTCTGTAAAACCCTCGTTGGTCGAAAGGTTCTTTTGTCCGATGTTAGTGATGCACATGTGTAAGAAGCCCCGCCCCCTTACCTTGATTCCTGCAGAGATGCTTTATCAAAGATTCCGGCAGTCATGGTCGGAGGATAGTTTCCAGCTGAGAAGAGCGTAGAAAACATTAGTGTGTCTGCAGCTTCTCTTCTCCACACAGCAGCTAAAGAGAAAACACGTCATGTCGTCTTTTTGTATCTTCGCCAGACTGTGACTGAAAACGGCAACTTTCCTGTAAGTAAAAAACCTCCCAGATGCAGAAGCAGATCTTCACGTCCTTCATCATTTCGTTTTGGTTTCTTTGAGTTGTGCAGTCGATCTTCCTTTGTATTGGCAACGTGCTGGCATCAAAGAATATCGGTTTACATCGACAGTATTAACGTGTAATAAAATCCCACCAAAGGACATTCTATGTTTTCTTCTTGCTTTAACACTTGAGAATTTAAGTGAATAAAAGTTTAAAGTCTAACAGAGTTGCCTGTTTCTTTATTAGCATGTCCACAAAACATAGATTTACCATCATGAATCTTAAAGAAATGGATTCTACCTGCTTTTATGTAAATAAAGCTTTTCAAATTGATGTCCCCCCTCCTTTTTTCCTCTGGCTTCAGGAGCAGCTCCTCAGTTCTCTGACTTTGGCCTCAAACCAACCTTTAAACCCTCAGACAGAATTATCCGAAAATTCAAACTTTTCTTACATGAATCAATTATCTAATCCCTCAGTTTCAGTCAGCCATGCAAAAAACTGCTCTCACACGCATATTTATATATGTGACCCAACACACACACACACACACACACACACACACACAGCCACCAGGATGAAATGATAAAATCTGTACATTAGCTCTGGCAATACTTCCGTGCTTTTCATCTTGAATTCCTCTGGTAAAGATGGATTTCAGCGATGTCGCAGGCAGTATTAAATATTTACACCCGTCCCGGAGAGCTCGTGTTTAAACCTCCGAGATTCTTGTCAGATATTCAGCACTTCGTGAGCTGAAGTGTTCGGCCCAACTCTGCATCCTCTGTGAATCTCAGGCGTACAGAAACAAACATTCAGCCAAAATCACTGATATTTTCAACAGCAGGTGTCATTTATTCCCTCTCAGCTTCTCCTTAGGATGTTTAACGATGAAACACTTCAAGCCTGAATAGCCAGTTTCACGTGTGTCTGTAAAGCTGGCAGGAAGCCGTGTGCCAGCGTGTGTGAGGCCCTCCTCAGACTCCTGAGACGCCCTGATAAATTCACTCCTCCGTCAAGGTCCCCTAAATTTAACCGTGTGCCCAGGTGTCAATGATGTGTGGAGAGTGAAAATAGAATTCTTGCCGTTTGGGGAGGGAGCCTCATCCCACATATCTGCCCCCCAGCAGCTGCTGGCTGGCCTTAGCAGCGAGCATCAGGACAGAGGCGAGGAGCCGCCGCCCGCCGCTGCCGCCGTCACGAGACGGGACGGGGACAACTGTCCCTCAGGACATCTGGAGAACCTCCGTTCAATCAGATCCATGCAGACTCGGGCAGATTACCAGGAACCATAGCCAGGAGCAAAATTCAGGATTCCACTGATTTCTGTGCAGGTGCGACACCTCGCGCGTCGTCTTCCTGTCGCCGACAGCGTTATTCAGCTTTAGCTCAAACCAGTGAAACCAGTGAAACCAGTGTCATGTTGGCTGATGGTTGGCGCTCCTCCTGCCAGCTACTGCCACGTCCCCGCTGGTGTGACCACTGAGAAGCCGCTGCCCTTCAGCCGCAGGCTGCAAATCAAGGTCAGGTGAGCTGGCAGACGCAGCAGCAACTATTTGGGGTTGGAAAAAAAACCGCTGCAAATGATGTAATCCCATGTGAAAACTGTTGTCAGGCGCTCTTCGTGCCTTTGCAAATTTCTGCAAAAATATATGAGATCGTCCCAAATCAAAGCGGAGAGAATCAGGGTGGAAAAACAGAAATAGCCTTCGATTTTTGGCTCCATTCTTCTCCCAGCATCATGTGACACGTGGCAATCTCCGGACTTTAGCAACAAGACGAACAATAATCCGTCATGGTCACAGAAAGTTTGTCTTCTGTCAGGTTGGGCTTGAGAGGTCGTGACCCCGTCGCTGCTGTGGGGGGAAGAGCAGCGACGGGTTTGTAGGCGGCGTCATCAGAACGCGTCCAACTTGATAATCTGTGGTTTTTTCTCCTCCTACAGTGGGCACGGAGTAGTAAATAAAGCTGCTTCTTGGGAAAAGTTAAAGTTTTTCATTTAAGGTTTTCACCCCTCTTCTGAGGGGGTGAAAAGGTTCTTTTTCTTTCTCCTCTGGCCTCGTTTTTTCTTTGAACCCACACTTTTATTCACAGCTAACTTCAGTGCACGATTATCTGTTGAATACTTTCAAGGCTCCATTTTTCTAAACTACACATTTTTTGAAGACCAGGACACCCAAGTGCATTGTTACCATAGCAATCCCTCTGCTAATGATTGAAAACAACATCAAGGACCCGTCATTTTACCTGAAACTAACTTACATCACCAATCTTCTCTGGGAAAACAGTCATTTCCTCTCTGCAGGTGCTACAGTACAACATTCCCCATGATTAAGGACACCGATATTCACAAATCACCAGTTATTAACATGTTTGTTTCAATGGCTGATTGTGAAATCTGTAATAAAAGAGCTAATTTATGAGGTTAAATGTTTCAGGAAACGTTGAAATTCAGCATCTAATCAAGCGGGTGAATCATCAGCCTAACGAGCAGGTGACAGAGAAATAGAAATGAGGATGAATGGAGGAAATAATGTTTCCTGCTTACAGATTTTCGCATATTGTCAGACTTTAATTGGCTCTATATTTAGAGTAAACTGGCAGAAACAGATTGAAACAAGACTTTTTTTTTTTCTAACAAGCGATGAGACTGTGCTCAGTTTATTATTCAGGGAAGCTCCACCTGGATCCGCTAATCCAGGAACGGTGACAGATTCTGCAAAGGTCCTTCTGGCCTGTCCTCGCCTCGTCTTCTCGAATCGCTCGTCTCGCTCCTCCTCGCCATGGCGACCGTCAACCAGACTCATATCCTGGAGGTGCCTGAGTCTGCAGGGACGGTTGTCCTGCTCGTCTGTGCAGGTCTGCAGCCTCGGCCTGCATCCACACCCAATATTTGCCGCTGATGCGGTGTGAGTGGCAGGCAAATACGGGCTGCAGTGTGGTAGAGAGCAAACATGGAGGTCAAAGAGAAAGTCAACATCACTTACACACACACACACGCACACACAGAGTTTTTGGTGCTGATTTGTGTCCTTGAGCAACAGCCGAACTCGCTGAACAAAATGCAGTATTGTAAAGAACGTTTTGGGGATTTTAACCTCACTTGTCATCTCTGATGCTGCATCTGGTTTGTGAGACACCGCCGGCGCTGCGCAGACAGCTCGTCAGAAACCGAAGCCATTCAGAGTGCCGCCCCTAGCAGAGCATCTGATGTGCATCCGTACTGGAACAACCAGCCGTTTGATGTCAGCCTTTAGTGCTGAAGCTGACCTGCTAACGTGTTGATTACCTTTGGTGATCCTGCGCTTGTGCTCCATGTTGGTGCACAGCAGATAAAGGCGAGTGTCTGAGAATGAGACAACAAACGGCCAGGGCCGAGACCGCCGTCTCATTAGCCAGAATTTTACTGCTTCTATTTATATGGGAGAAAAGAAGAGCAAACTCCTCCACAGCTGCATTTCTGCAGCTGTAATAAGAAATAATCTGCCAAGCTGCGGTCTAGTCCTGCTAATGGGACTATATCAGCAAAAGGCTCTGGCCGTGAATCAAACCGAGGCTGTTTATTGGATGGGAGAGCAATATGGCTGAAAGTCATCCTGAACTGCCGTCCAGGGATCTCCAGAGTCCGGACAGGACAGCAGCAACCAGAGAAAGTAAATAAAACGCTCGCTTTGACTGCTAGCCTAACTGGACCTGAAGAGTCCTTTAGCCAAGCAGGCGAAACAGGGAAGTTACTTTGCTGAAAGCACTGACATCAGAGTGGCCTTTAATTCTAAACTTATCTTTAAGGCTCCTAATAAAAAAGCATAATGAGAGAATAAAGGAGACATTTTTGCGCGCTGAAACTGGTGTCCAGGCAGCCGAGAATGCCCCCTCTTTTGATTTGCACTGATGAGCTGCAGCCGGTAACCTAGATTGTTGCCTAGGTAGACCTTCATTAAGGAGCCATCTCGAAGTGGTATAAAATACCTTTTTGCTTGCACTCGTCCCCAAGGACACAAACAGGTGTGTGAGTGAAGTAATTATGCATGGCCCGTTGCTTTAAAGTCTTCTGCACAGCTTCAGTCTGTTAAAACTCTAGCAGCGCTATAAATACATCGCAGCAGCGGGCTGACTGCAGCTTCCTGTTTTTCAGGCAGCAGACAAATAAAACCAAAATATAAAGCAAGTCAAAAAAACTGCATGGTGGAATTTCAACACACGGAGAATTTGGGGGGGCTTTTGCATTTGTAACATGTACCAGCCGCATTGCTTCCACCTGACACGCAATGAAACAGTCACAGTAGCCACACACTATAGAACAAACACCGGCCGCTGGCTACACAACCGGCTACTTATTTAGTTCCATTAACCCTTAGCAACACAGCCATGAGCAGGATTGCCTGTAGGTGGCACCAGCTTCAGCAGCGCCCCCGCTGAAGTCCGTTCAAACATAGAGTAATCAGTCTTTACTGCAGCCCACCTCTAGAGGGACATGTTAGACAGGAAAAAAACTTTTTTAATCATTTAAAGGAGAAACCTATGCATATCATAGCCAAACCCCCGTGATAATGGTCGTATCCACTGACACCCAAACAATCAAAGCCTGTCAGAGTGGAGGGATGGAATACACACACCGCACGTCTCTGAAACATCACAAACATGGATGAAAAACGCTTGACAACGTCTGCAGAAAACCTCCCCTTCTCATTAAAGCAGCGCAGTGACAGCCCTGCCGTGACCGCAGCGCGTCAAGGTTGAGCGGGAAAATAAACAGCGCTCACTTACATTAGCACTCGAAAGAAATTAAGATGGGAGAACTAAGAGAGTTTGCATATGACCTTGAAACGGTTTCCAGTGTTAGCGGCTCCCGCGTGCGTGCATCTCCTTGGTCAGCCTGATTGAGCTCACGTCGGCCCCAGCGCACAATGGGAATGTCACTTAGCTGTAACAACAATCATCCCACTGATCTCATGGAGAGAAATTCAGTGTGAGGACGAGACTGGTTTGTTTTCAACCAGTGTTTAAAGGTTTTTTAAAGGTTGAATTGTTGTAACAGTTCCTGAAATGAACTGGATTCCATACGCGCGATACCACCGTTGGGCTAAATTCAGTCATTTTTTTACATTCGGTGGGTGATTTTGACAGTATCGGTACCTTTTGGTTGACCTTTCTCTGGCTTTTTCTTATCACCAGCCTTGTAGACTGGGATAACTCCAGCAGTCTTCCATGTCAGTGGCACTTTATCGTGTTTTGGGGATAAATGGATGAACGTTATCCTTGTTGGTCCTTTTTTAACCTGCAATGAATTAAATTATTCTTCCTCCATCAAGTCTCCCACCGGTTTTTGCTCTACTCTCTGTCTTCCTCTTGGCTTTTTTGTGCCCACATTTTACATCTTTGGTCATTTGGCCCACGTTCATCTTGTCAACGGAATCCTCAGCAAAGTGAAAAATGACACTTTGGGTCGGGGACTTCAAGGATGGTCAAGTTAATGAATGGCCACCAGATGGCCCTTATTAGGCTAATGTGTTCTCCCTCTCTGCAGCCGCACGTCTCACCTGGGGACCCAACACACTGGCAGCGAGTGTGTGTATGTGTGTGTACCCAAGTGAAGTGCAGAAAGGTGGGGTTTAACATCTGTGTGTGTGTGTGTGTGTGTGTGTGTGTGTGTGTGTGTGTGTGTGTGTGTGTGTGTGTGTGTGTGTGTGTGTGTGCGCGTGTGTGTTAAATCAGGTTAAGCTAAGAGGATAGAAGGACACAGTGTATCCGCTTTAACTGGGCTGCTCTGTGTGTTGATGGGGTCAGGTGTCCACGGCTGTCCCACTCAGTTCAGCACCCGCTTGACCCCCAGCGCCCCCATCTGACAGTCTGACGCCAGCCGCCACTCGAAGTCTGAAGTTTACCTGCAGTAAAGAAGACGTGATCTGGAGCTGGAGCAGCGAGGCTCCCGGCTGGCATAACTGACAAGAGCTAATTGGCTCATTAATAATCCTGCTCATCAAAATGAATAACCGTTGTAATGTATACATCTGCGGCAGAGGCCTCTTTGTTCGACTCCAAAATTATGCTAAACGCTGTCATTAATTGAGTTAAATTTATTAGCTCTCCGTCAGCGGCTGCTGCTGCTCTGTGTTTCCGTAGGTGAGGAGGAGAGCTGAGCTGTCGGCCATGTTTCAAATGATGGCTGCCATTAGTTGCTCAACAAGGTCCTGCAGGCCTCCGCTTCGTCTCCCACCTGCTGATGAGCCTCTTCATTATGTCCCAATATTTCATGTTTGTGGGCAGAAATAAATCAGTCTAATGAACATTTCAGAAAATGGAACCATTTCCTCCGAAACCATCTTTCCCCACACAGCATCTTTGTTTCGCTTGTGGCTGGTAACCTTTTTAGTAGCTTTCCTTTGGGAGTTCACACTCTCTCTGTGTAATTCTGAAGCTGTTTAGCATCTTGCAGTAAACCTCACTTAGCTAACTCTCGCTGATAATGAAAGAACAAACCTCCGTCTTCACCAGCTGTGACATTCCACCGGGTTTCAGCGTCGTTTCACAAAATCCTTCATAGTTTGAGAAAGTACAGACCAAAAGCAAGTCAAGGTGATTCTAGGGAGTGAAGGTGGAAGCTCACTGTAGCCTTTGATTATCTACAGTTGCCATGACAACAAGTATCACCTCGAACCAGTTCCACAGCCTACTGTTGGATTGGCGACTGCTGACATGTTTTAATGACCCAGTGCTTCGCTAAAACTCTTCATCGCTTTGCCAGTTCACCTCCACCACTAATGCCCCAGAGCAAACGATGTACCAGGCCTGACTAAACGAAGGCAGAACTGTGTGGAACAGTGATTTTATCCTCTTAAGCAGGTTCTTCACGGTCGGAAGCCGAAAAACTCTGATTTCTGAACACAAACACTTGAGATTTTAAAAGGGTGTAATGTGGCAACAGCATCTAATTCATCTTCTTTTATTCATTTCCCCCAGCAACGCTTTGAACCTGTGGGGTTGGCTCACCTGCGAGTTCTGCAGCTCAGACATCGATCGGGGCTTCAGGTTTGAAAAACAGGAGCAACACAAACGGTTAAACCGTGAGACACAGACCAGGCAGGCGCCAATACCCAGAACCAGAGGAGAGGTGCTTGGCGGGAAATTCTGCTTAGCAAATTCAATTCACAAGGGCAAATAACAGATGAGGCCGCGTATAAATGAAATGCAACTGAATGAGCCACTGATGCAGGAGCGTGGTCGCCGCGGCAGACTAAATAGGCCAACAACATTATTATCCATCACGCCGGTGGTGTAAAACTGTAATAAGGGAGTGGGGTGACCTCGGGCGGGGCTGAGACTCGTCGAGTGGCGGTGTGGTACCATCAGCAGAGGTTGGAACACAACTGCTGACGCCACCACATTCCCAGCAATGACAAATGGGAACCGAATACATCTGGAGGCGCTTCGGGGGACACGGGGGAATGGGCACGCTGCGAATGGCACGATTTGCCAGTTGAGGTTAGGAGGGAAAGAGTAAGTCGAGCTCAGTCTCTGCTTTGCCTCCAAGCCCTTAAAATAGAAGCTGTGCCTCCCACATCTCCATCATCTCTCTTCAATGCGGAGGGGGAAGTACGGCCTGCATGCATAATCCAGAGGCTTCCATTGGTGTGTATTATTAACTAAAGCACACGCACGCTTCCAGCTAAAGAGTGGAAGTGAGCTGTAATCAAACATGGCTGCAGCTATCACAAACTATGAAAAGTGCAGATCTTACAGAGCTGACAGTGGATTCCAGCGCCTTTATTTCAGCATCACCTGCAGGCCTACTTTTATTACAAGGAAAACTTTATTTATTGCTAAAAAAAATTCAAATACTGTTTAATTAATTGCATTTAAATTACTGTCAATGTGCCTCTTGTGTTGTCTTAAAATTGCTCGCACTGAATATAACCTCATGCAGGTCAGTCCCAGGCGAAGCAGCGTGATATTTAAAGACAAACTTGCACCTTCAGACAAACACCCGTGTTACCTGTTACACCGTTTTTATTCACACCTGCAGCTTTGGCATCACACATCTGATAATGATCATCATGTTTGTTCAAAGTCAGCTGTTCCAAGTCCAATTAGCTGTCTGATGCTAACAGCTGAAAATGATCAAGGGTTAAAAAAAAGGCTAAACATACATGTAGGCAATCAGCTATAAATAGAATTGTCAACAACATTTTTTAACTGTAGAAGAAGAAATCAGTTATTTGGATTCTTAAAATACCACCTTGGATGTGTTTCTGTCTGCAACCTCGTTTAATTGCTTCTCTTTTGCATTCATGCATGATTCAACTGGTAATTTGCATTTGTATTTAAATCAGTGTCGGCTGCACCTGCAGGTTTTCGGTGACTAAGACGCCTCCAAGTTCCTCTTTAACTGGCCTTTTCATAAAATCTCCAGGTGAGACTTTACAGCAAAACCAAGAAAATAAAAAACATTGAAACATTAAAATTGCAACAAACTAGTTAAAAAAGGACACAGCTACCAGATCTTAGTAGATGCTTAGCAGAGCAACTTTCAGAGTTGCTCTTTTGCTTGAAATGTTTCAATATTGGACAAGCTGACCTGACTGTGTGCATGTGAGGCCGTGTCGCTGCAGGTCCCAGTCTGACCAGTCTGAGCCTCCTGAGGGCAGCAGCAGTGTGTTTGACGCTCTGGTAGAGCTACATACTGTCCTGCTGTGGGTAGTTGTGTAATGTCGATTTGGCGTGCCGCTTCCACCACCGTCGGAGTCGGCTGGCAAATCTTTGCTAGTCAGCTTAGGAAAGAGCGACGCCGTTAACTTGCTGCTGGAAAGTGCGGCCTTTATTCGACGTTCTGCTGGAGTTGAAGCAATCTGCCAACAGCTGCAATAACAGCCCTGAGAAACATCCCAACTGAACAAAAGAGAAATGTGTGTGTTTTATGGAAAAATATGTGTGTTTTATGGAAATGAGCTGCGTTCCATAGTCAACGCCTCGGTGTTTATGCAGTGCAGCTTGATATTTACGCGCGGCAGCTTTACCATCTGGCAGTGATCATGACTCCAAAATACAGCAACACGCTCAGAGACTTCAGCAGACAGGCGGAGGAATAAACTGACGCGTCTGAGGAACCTGAAGACGGCGGGCTGGCGGGGTGCGTCAGGGACCAGGGCCCGGAGGTGAGGGGCAAGCGGCGCTGCACGGATCAAAATCAGCCAGCAAGGGAGTGATTTGAAAAAGACCACCTGAAAATCAGCGCCTGTTTTTTTTACAAGGCTGGAGCTTTTCTGAAAAATCCATTTCACTGTTAACACACCAGGGCCACGCCGAAGAAAAGAACATTTGCATTGTTATTGCATCGACAGTTATCCTTGGATTATGCAAATGTTCCACTTCATCTGTGTCACAGTGGCCTCAGCAGCGCCTTCGGACTGGAAACGTGTCGGTCAGCCTTCCAGCTGATTGAGATACGCCTGATGTTCTACAGGATGGTGTGCAGCTGAATGAGAGCAGAAAAAAGAATCATACACAGCAAACACAAGGTCGGAGAGGCTGGACCGCCTCAGGGACTGAGTTCTTCTGTTTTTGTGGAACTGTGAGGCTGCGTGATCAGAGCTGTTCTTCATCATATTCCTTCTTCAGCTGTAGAAACCAGGACAAGGTGAGTCGCTGCACTTCAGCGATCAAGTGTCCTCTCGCATGTCTGCTCGCTGGGGCCGACTCCGCTCTGCGAATCTGGCCCTGCTGCTGCAGCCGCGACCACAACAGTCGTGGAACGGCCCCCAACGCGACTGCGGAAAGTTACAGACTGACGTCACCCTTTTACTAACCATCTGTCTCACCAGTGCTCCCAGTCTGGCAGGAGGCAGACAGGTTATGGATCCAGATTAGCCTGGCCGGAACGCGGCGGGTGAACTGTCCCTCGCCGCAGGGGCCACAAACAGCCTCATTCTGGTGTCTGATACCTCATCCAGCGTCAGTAACGGCAGGTAACCCAGCAGCAGATGGTCGGAGACCCTCACCAACACACAGGCAGACAAACAGCCTGGTTTCCTTTTAAAAAGAAGAAAAAACGACAGCGTGTCGGTACATGACTCCGCTCAGCTCCTCAGCCATGTTATCACGCCTCCTTATTGTCAGCGTGCTATCAGCAACAGGCCTCCATCTTCTCCTCTCAGTCCTTCATGTCCATTAGCCAAAAGATCAGTCAGAAGCCTCCCGCCGTCTCTGGGATGTTTCACTGCTGCGGCGGGAACTGCAACCAAACACGGGTGGGACACGACGGCGGCCATTTAACGAGTACGGCTCTTCTTTACACAGAGTTCTTGTTTTATTCTGAACGTGTCCGACAACAAAGGTTGAGACTGGAGTCGCAGATCCAACCGAGTCAATATTTCTTTAGGACGGACTCAAAGAGCAAGATTCCAACCATGAGCAGCTGTTCCTGTAGCTAACCCGTTAGCTTGCTAAAAAAAAAACTGCAAATAGTGATGGCAGTTTATGGTATAAAGACTTTTTAAAGTAATAATTAGACCAAAATAGTTTTTCTGCTTCATTTTTATTATCAGTCTTTTAATTTAACATTGTGCCAAAGATTTTAATTTTGTCGAAAATCAGCTGTAATATAAGTTCTTACATAGCAACGCAGCAGAATAAGCCATTTTTCTGAATACTATTTACATATTTACAGTATAATACAGCCACAATACACAATAATACTACACAATCAAGATTGCACAGTTGTAGTCAGGCCACAGCGGTCGAGTACCGTGGTTGAGACAGAAACGAGCACAGCGGGCATCTTTGGCTTCACGGGGATCGCTCTGACTTCAGTGAGCGCTCACACGGGTTGAAACTCATTCCTCTGATCAGGAATTGAAGATAGGATTATGAGTCGTGATTATTACATTTCCACACAGCTCAGCAGAGGAATCGCTCTTGCATGGTGGTTGGGAAGATTGCATCCTGAAAGTCCTGCTGTTCGGAGACTTAGACGGCCCTGAATCCTGTCAAAACGTGTTCCTGCACGAAGGCAGAGTGTGCCCACGCATGTGGACATAATCTCTGCCCACACTGTATATGATGAGACCACGAGGCTGTAAATCCAGCTCTGCGTGGCTTCATTTCTGACGCCCGTTCGTCTGCGGTACCATTAGACCCGTCTTCATTCGGCTGTAGTTTCTGGCGTCCAAAGCTTGTAGGACCCTCTGCTACGTGGGCAGCAGCAACAGGCCGAGGTGAGGGACGGAGCACACGGGGAACCCCCAGTAGACGGGGGAGGGGGATTTCAGATGATAGATAGATGAGGAGAGGGGAAATGGAAGCGACAAGGTGAGAAGGGATCCAACAGAGATGGGTGCAGCGGGGTCTGGCCAGTCTGGTCTGGCAGAGGAGAAAGTTCACCTGGTGGAGAAGCACGAGGAGGTGAAGGAGAAGAAGGAGGGAGCGGGGGAGGGGAATGAGGAGGAGTAGCAACCACAGGTGAATAGAAGCTTCTGGGTGCCGGGTGTGTTTTTCATGCTCCAGTGTTTCATGCTGTGTCTTTTCTGAGGTCTGTTAAGAGCTGACGTCACGGTGGAGGCCGGAGAGGCGTTTAGCATGCTGCCATCTAGCGGCCACTTCACGACACTGTTCACGCGCCTTCTCAGTCCCTCCACTTAGAGAAGCCTGGGTCTTGTCTTGGGTGGGTTTTGTTCAATTAATTGTTAAAAAATAACTTTGTGAAGTGCTGCCAGCCTGTGTGTGTGTGTGTGTGTGTGTGTGTGTGTGTGTGTGTGTGTGTGTGTGATAGAGCGCAACCAATCTTTCAAGTGTGTTGGGGAAAAAAAGACAAAAGAAAGACAACATTTGGGCTGAGCTTTATCCTCTTGTCCTCCCGAAAGGTAGCGTCGTTTGTTCCCCGCCAGGCCGCTAATGCCTCTGATCAGATAAACTCTGGCTGCTCCTGTTGACAGAGCTGCCACCGATAAGGGCAGAGGATCGCTACCAGCCTCCATCACGAAAACACGAGAGGCTCGCGCCAAGATAGCGCACGTGGGAGGAAAACGGCAGCAACAGCCATCAGTCGCTGGCAGCGACACAGAGCGCCCTCTGAGCTACGCTAACATTATGTGAGCATGATAATAATCTGAGGTGTGTGTGTGTGTGTGTGTGTGTGTGTGTGTGAAAGGAAAGCGCATGTGTGTGTCTGGCTCATTAAGTCATCAATAACCACCTGCATCGGTGGAAGAAACCCAGCAAAGGTCAGAACAGACTGAAATCCCTTCATAGCGCGATGAAGAAATTCAGGTTCTTTTGAGCTCAGGCGGCTACATTCCCGCAGGAGTCGAGATAGATGGATGCACGGGGAAACGAGCAGCGAACAGAAGAGTGGCATTTGAATATGTTCTTCTGACAGATTGGCGACAGCCCTCTTGGCAGGCAGAAACAGGTGTGAGATGAGACGGGGAGGGAGGAGACGAGAGGAGCAGGGGGCTGAATAATGGATGAATGGGCAGAGTTTGGGTCAGGGGGTCTGGCAGGGGGTTGTGTCCTGCTGACAGCCAAGCTGCCAGGTGCCGGAGTCACTCAGCAATGACGCCGCCATTTCTGCTTCTCTTGCAAAGGCCTCTGGGATTTGTAGTAGGCTCCCATCAAGGAGAGCAGGAGTGTTGAGGACCGTTAGCGACGGGTGAGACCCTTCACTCCTCACCCTCCTCCACGTAGGTGGATGGGAACCAGCCCACCTGAAGGACATAGCAGCAGCGGGGATAAACGTCTGTTTATGGTTCAGTAAATCACCGTTAAATCAATCTTCACATGATGTCTGAAGAAGAGGTCGTTAGTAAACAGTTAGCTTTGCTTGGACGCATCGATTGGGTTTTACTGGGGGCTTACCCTTCCATGAACCTCTCCCCTCCACCAGCCGTTGGCTCCCGACTTGGTGTAAATTTTCACCACATCACCCTCCTGCAGCGACAGCTCGCGGGTGTCGCGGGAGCTGAAGTCGTACCGCGCGATGGCCACACCAATCACTTTTGGAGTTAGCACTGCCAGGAAACAGAGAGAGAGAGAGGGAGAGAATGAGTTGTGAATGATACAAGATGGAATCCTTCTGTCTCCCAGTCAGACACAGACAAACTGATGTAGACTGATGAACTTTCAGCCACTATAAAAAGACCTCCTGAGACTCTGCTAGCCAGCTAACACAGCCTGTTACGCAACTCCCAGATCATAAAACCTTAACCCTTTCTTACTCAGTAGATTAGCATCATAGGTCCTAGAAACATGGATGTGAGTGTTGCAGGTTGAAGTCTACGTCACGTAAAGAGTAAAAACTGTGACACGTGCTCCCATTGTTGTAGCCGAGACCGAAACCACAGCAAATGTGCGTCTTTGCTGTCAAGGTAGACAGTCGAGAGACAGCGGAGAAGGCTGGCTAGTTACCGCTTCTCCCGCCTACCCTGATGACTTTCAACCTTCTCCTGGCGCTGACTGGGGCTGGGAGCAGGCTAAGCTGACAGCTGGAAACGGACTGTCAGAGCTCCACGGGCGAGCCGCCGGGACGGAATATAGAGAACGGAGGATCTGGGAGTGTGTGGACGGTTTGCACCGTTACTGACGGACAGACACGCAAACAGGGTCCAGAAAACACCTCAAACAGACTGACTCCTTTTCAGCCCCACACACACACACACATACACACACACACACACACACACACACACACACAAATGCCACGTACATGCAACAGGGATGTGCACAGAGATGAGATAAAGTGATGTTAGAAGAAAGTGAGAGCAGATGCAGAGGACAGAACGCAGCCATGATCCAGATGCGCTCAGTGCGACGAAGCCGTTAACATGCTGGTGAGGCAGACAGACGGGGGGGTCGGGGGGTCGGGGGGTCGGGGGAGAAGAGAGAAGCGATACCTGTACCTGACCAGAAGGGAGCAGAGGAAGGAGGCACAAAGCTGTAGCCGGGAGGCACAAAAGAGAGGCCACAGAGCAATGGGTCTAAGGCAGGAAAGGCCAGGCAGAAAGCAGGCGGAGGGCAGCAATGGGGGTGGGGGGCAGTCAGAAAGAGAAGCAGAGGAGAAAAAAACAGGTCATCTTTGCATTTTTAGATTTAATTGCTGAGTCACTCAACTCGTGCCCTTAATGTGGTAAAACATGAAGGATCCGATCTGCTAGTCAGCGAACAGGGAACGACATGTTTACTTGTTTAGTTAATTGGGACGAACACGCGACGCAATTAGCACGCTGGGAATACACTCCTGTTTACACATTTTCCAAGACAAGCATCCAGCTGTAACCGAAGAGCTCCCTCCCAAATGTGAGTCTGCAGACACACTCGGCTCCCTTTGGTTTTTAGACTCCTTCCTTTGCTGTTATCGCCGTTTAAATCATCGAAACCGTGCACATTGCTCCGCTGTGCAAGTAAAAATTCCTGTTTGAGTTTGCAGCCCCGCGCGTGCCACCGGGAACAGTCCCCACAGTGGCAGGCTGATGCTGAAGCCGCGATGAAGAATTTGCAGCTCCTAACAATACTGCGGGCGCGCTAACCGCTCTGGATTATTGATGTGCTGTGAGGGGAGCACAGCTCCTCTGGCATTTTAAAATGAATACTAATCAGCGCGCGGTGAGGCAGCGCAGCCGCCCCTAATGGCACCCAGGTACGGGCAATAAGAAGAGCGATCGGCCTCTGCTTCAAACAGCCACCAAAACACCGGCTGCATTTTGCCTGCTTCATTTCTCCTCCGTCTGATTTGTGGAGCTCGCTCAAACGCTCAACGTGAGCTTGCTGCCTGGTCCAGGAGAGCGACGGCGGGGGCGGGAAGCCTCGGTTGCCTTGCTGCTGCAGCTAGCGCCGTGGCTCAGGCAGTCAGCGCCGCCGTCTGCCGCGCCGTCCAAAAGTTTTGTACAGCGTTAATTAACAGTCCTCCAGCAGTGTTTGTGGAAGTACATCAAAACAGAGGAGTCGTCTAAAAAAAAAACCAAGTCTGCGCGCCAGGAGGAGCCTGCCCACAAGATGGAGGACCACCGCGGAACGGGACAAATTTGGATTAGAGCTGTCTCTAATTGTGATTTGAACAAAGGGCCGCGTCTCGAACAGCCACGCGGCTTCGTGCAATCTGTTCGCACGTCTCCCACCTGGAAGTCCGTCTTCAGACGGTCGGGGCGCTGTTTTTCTCCTCGCTGCGTGCGGCGGCACGGAAAGTTCAGGCGGTAAAACTTTTTCTTCTCACATTCTGGTTTATACAACCAGGCAGAAAGTGTTGAACTGAGAAAGTTTAAGACACAGATTCCAGACGTCCACACGAGCGCCTCAGCAGCGCCTCCGCATCCGAGTGTTCGCGCGTGCACATCGTCCGGCGATGCTGGAGCTAATCTGGGCGGATTCAGGGAGCAGGCCGGACGTGCCTGGAGCAGGTCTCCGCGCGCGCCAGGCCGTAGCACCAGAGTTCAGCCTGATCGGTTAGCCTGCAGATCCCCTCACGGTCAGGCTCTTCTTCATCCCTCTGGCTGTATTCTGCTGCACTCATCACCTGCTGCTCCTCAGGATCTCCGGCTAAACTCGCACATCAGACTCAGCAGCAAGAAACCCGAGTTTTGGGATGGTTTTCAGCTCACAGTCAAGAAATTTGTCATATTTACGACACCAGAAAGCACCGGCCGACCGTCGGAGAGCCCGAAAACACACTGCAGAGACGCCTGAAGGAACATCACAAAGATCCATCGATTTTTTTTCCCAGCTGATCCCACTTACTTCAAATTTAAGCGGCCGGAAAAGCAGAAATCTGAGTCACAGTGGTAAGACAGCTGTCAGACAGTAATCAGATGACATCAACACCATTTCTGACCATTTTCCTTCACGTCTGCGCAAACGTGTCTCATCAGAACACGTTTTAAACCAAAGTCGGCTGTTTGGCCTCTCTGACTCCCAGAAATCCCCCCATCCGATGGCAGAGGGGAATATTCCCACCTCCCAATGATGATTACAGCAAAAAATGCCAGAATTTGTAGCATCTTTGTCAAAAAAGTTGCTGTAAAGCGAGGTAGGTGAGGGCTCCTATCTTTTTCTGAAGCAATGCCGGCAGCAGACTGACAACTCATTTACCAAAAAAAAGGTCAAGACTTCCGAAATTCCAACATTTGCTTGGCTTTGTGGATTATAAACACAGGAGAAAACGCCCAACAGAGCAGAACATTCCAAAAGCCAGGGTGACCTGCTTCTGAGTTTGTCATGAAAGGAAACTCAGCCTGGACACACCAATCTGTGCACCTGGGCTCCTTGCTGACTGTCCCCAGCCCATCCGGTCTGACTGGCTGCTGGGCGATACTCACTGTTGCTGCCTGGACGGTTCAGGCGTTGCATAGCAGCGTTTTCTAGTTCCCGGTAGGGAAAGTGCAGCGTGGTGTCCAGGCTCCTGAAACCTTCCCTCAGCGAGTGGTGTTTGTAATACTCAATCAGCTCCTGCGCACACACACACACACACACACACACACACACACACACACACACACACTGTAAAATGTCGCTCCTGGTGTGAATCTACAACCAGTGTGGGCAGAGCTGCTGGTCCTTCTGGATCTTCTCTTTTTTAAGTGAATATGAGAGACTGGAAGTGGTGTAAACGTCTCTGAAGCCGTCGGCCTCGGCTCTCTTACTTTTAGAAAAGTTGCTAAATTAAAAATGTACGTTTCTCCACTTGATTTTGCAAACAGGCTGATTTGTTAATGAGTGCAGTGGTGGGGATGGAGGAGGGGGGTGGACTCACTGATATGCTCCTGAACTTCTTGTTCTCGGCGATGTAGAAGCAGCCCTCCTTGGTCAGGATCTTTATGTGCTTCACGTCGTTGTTGTACCTGTGGGCCAGTGAATAAGTTATGAGTGTAATTTCCCTCCCTGATCACAGCCATTGATCGGTGGGCGGCCGCCGGTCCCTGCGGAGGGCCCCCGCTGCAGAGACCCAGAGGTCTGTGAGACGTGACTGATGGACCTTCCAGGAGGAAACGTGCCCGCTTCCCACCCACCCGTGTTTGCATTAAACAGGGCTGCTGATGGAATTCTGAGGCTGGGGGATTTAAAGTAAAGAACACGGGGGCATAAACCAGGCCTGTCTGTCACGCGGCTGCCTTATCGACTCGTTCCCGTCCATAAGTGAGGCTAATACGTGGACTTCAGGAGGTAATTATGAAAACGTCAGCTGGAAACGTCTCATGTGTTAACCAGCCTCCGCCAGCGTTCTGAGCGGATCCGGGGGCAACGTTAGCACCAGCGGAGGGTGAGACCCATCCCCACATCTGACCCGCTGTGCAGACACTCCAAAGAATAGCTGCTTTCCCCAAAATAAACAGTGTTTTGACACCATGTGACAGGCGGAGCTCAGCTACCTGACAAACAACCACAGGCAGAAATCGTTAGCTGCTGTTCAGGTTCGTAGGTTCCTGACGGAGATGCTGCATGCGCAAATCTGCGTTAAACAGAAGCCCTCAGAAGCACTAGGGTTAGAAACGCTCTCCACAAAAACACGAAGCAAACGCGTCCTTGTGTGGTTTTGTCCACGTCGTCGATATTCTCCGGTTAAATTGGTTGTGATCGTGAATTGCTCGAGGATCTTGCCCCTCAGTGTTGAGGTTCAGGCATTCCTCATTATTTCTGTGTGTGTGGAGGTCAAGTGTGGCACGTGTGTTTGGCTGTCAGCCTCCAACTAACGGTAATAATAAAGCCCTAACAGCAGATAAATCATTAACCCAGACTGGATCTGAAGGTAAAACGTCTGCAGCTCCTAAACCAGCAGATGGGTGCGGGGCCAGGATCCTGGAGACCTACTTTATGCTGATGGCGTACTCGGTGTACTCTCTGCTGCGATGGCGGACCAAGTAGGTGCTGTTGACCCTGTTGATGAGCTCAGCCTCCGCCTGCAGCCTCTCCATAGGTCCGGCAAACCTGCGGAGCAGCGGGAAGCAGCTAAATGATCCTGATCGATCAGCCGGCGCTGCTCCGTCACGTGCTGGCTGAACTTACCAGGGTTGACCCGAGTAATCCACCGGCTTTGGGACCTGTCGGTGACAGCCAGAGCACGTTTCCTCAGTACAGGCAGAAGAAATGCTTTTTCCAGCTCATATTTTGTATATCTATAAAAACTGGAGCCCTTTACACAGCAAACACCCATAAAATGGCCTAATGCCCCTCTTATCTTTACAGCCGAGCGCGTTATCTTCCACGGAGGCTCATATTCCCGAAACAGCTGGACAGGCTGTATTTTATTTTATCAAACAGAACACGATAAAGCTGATGGAAGCCAGGAGGACAACAAGCGAGCTCAGCTGCGTGTGTGAGGTGCTGGTTGCCTGAGATGCTGCTGCAGGACAAAACTACTGTACTTACACACGGACAAGGCTTGACGGCGTCGCTGGGAAAGAAGCCAACCTCTTTAGTCGACAGGATCCTGCCCTGAAAGCACCAGGAGATAATAGAGTTACGTACGTCTGGCTGACTCTGTGGCCATATTTCAGGAACAATTAGCTGGCAACACATAGCGCCGCACATGCACAGGCCTGCTTAGCCGTTGTTGGAATAATGGCCGACAGGAGAACGGAGAGAGTGGCGTCCTCCTCCCTGGGCGACGCCTCTGGAGCTATCTCCTCGTCTTTCCCTTCAATTCATGTTTTTTGTTTTCTCCAGAATATTTGCTTTGTATAAAGTTTTGTTTAATCCAGAGCAAACATGCGGCTCATCTGACAAACTGCAGTATTGGTGAAGTTTGTCTCGGCTGCGATGAGAAACAACTAAAGCCCCGTTCACACTAACTACAGAAAGGAAAGTACATTGGTTAACAATTAATATCAGATTGTCATCATTTCTGCAGGAGAAAAGCCTGAAAATCCACATTTACTGACTAATTGCAACTTGTATAAATGATCTATTCAGCTCAAATTTACAGCCTGAAAAACACCAGCAAATGTGCTGCCTGTTGGTGGAAAATGAGATTTAATGGCGGCTGCAGGGCTCTAAAATTTCGGAGGGAGGGGACGCGGCCGCCACCCCGGCGCCCGGGGTGGCGGCGCCGCGTTGCCGCTAGCTGGGGACGCTTTCTCAGGCCTGATCGCGCCTGCGTCCCTGCTCGGGGTGGGACAGCGATCGCTGCTGCTGGGGCTAAAACCGACAGAGCAAACAGATGGTCTCTGCAGAACGAAATGAAATTACAGTGATCGATTCTATTTGTCACGCACCCCCCGAACAGAAATGATTATGGTCTGCTGGCGACAAAAGTGATGGATATTGAATGTTTGCTGACTGGGGCTGTGGCTGCCTTTGGTTAAGCTTTCACTCGGGGTTAATTGAATTCTTTATCAATTTTATCTGCTTTGTATTTGGCGAGGGGCAGATCTGACGCTGTCCCCCAGGCAGACGGCGTCCACGCGATGCCCTCTGCAGGCCTCGGGTGTGATCGCTCCCTAATGACGCTCACCGGGCATGGTTAGACACGCGCGGCGAGCGGCGCGGCCATGCATCAAAATTCCCCCGCTGAGGCATAAATCAGACGCCGCCACGTGTCCATAATCACGTCCACAAAGCGAACAAACATCCAGGAATACACCTGGTCAAGCAATAAATGGAAAATTTATGGCGTGATGGCGACATGGCCATATTTCTTTTCTTCTAATGAAGGTGGAGAAGGTGGGCAGAGATCTACAGACTGGGTGGAGGTTATTCAAGGATTGATGCGACGCTGCAGCGGCGTGCGTGCTGACCTGCCACCAGGCACTGTGGATGTCCGCGCAGAGCAGCTCAATGATGTCGCCCGCCTGGATGTTGAGGGCGGGACCAGACGCAGGGCTCGGGGCGCCAAAGTAGCTCCTGATGACGAGCATCTTGGGGAGACCTGAAAGAGGGCCGAGGTTAGCCGTTTCCAGGATGCAGCAGCAAATATTTCATGGATTAATTTCACAACTGGAATTTGCAGCTAATTTATGGTTGACATGAATCCGACCGATTTCCGTCTCTCCTGGGCCGGGAGTGCTTTTGGGTGCGACTCTGCAAGGCTAAACTGTTCTCGAGTGTGTTTGGGCATGTGTGCTGTTTCCTGCTCTCCTGGAGAACCCCAGCAGAACAAATACCTGCAGGTCCCCATGAGAGGAACCAGGCTGCGCTGGTCTGCAGAAACGGCCCGAGTCAGCGTTATCTGACCCAGCACAACAACTTTGATCCCATAAAGACAGATAATAAAAGCTGGCTAACCTGTTTTTAGGGCCACGCCCATGGCAAACAAATCCCAAGACTGTGTCTCATACCAGAACAATAAAGTGCAGCGTGTGTGTGTGTGTGTGTGTGTGTGTGTGTGCATGTGCATGTTTCCCTTCTTTGTGAGGTGACAATGTTGTTTACGAACACAGCATGAGGAAAAGACGCTGAAGCGTGAGCACGCAGACAGCTGAAGGCGAATAACGAGGAGATTGTGTTAAAGGCGTCTCTGTGGCTCGCTTCTGTTCCCGGGTCTGTTCCGGCTCCGGTGCCAGGCCTGGCAGCCCGACATGTGCTAGATCGCCTGAAAAAGACTTCTAAAAAGACACAGGGCTGTGGAGAATTCCAGTCTTGGGGCATGAATTGCGTTTCTATCCACACAAGGATGAGCCAAGTGTTAGTGCACGTTTGAAAGCAGGCGAAGGGAGAAGCAGTGAAATGTTGTGAAACGCCGAAGGCCAGAGCAATCAAATACCTATTGATTGTAGCGCCTCTTCAGTCAGAAATGATTTTCTGCAGCATAATAGATGGAGGGTGGAAAAATGAGGGTTGAAGCCTGGTTTATGAGAGATTAAAGGCTCCTGGTGCACACACATAGAACACATTAGACACCCACACACGCACACCCTTGTTCTTCTACCTTTGTGAAGACTTTCAGAGACCTAAAGCATTCCACAGTTCACTGCGCTAACCCTGGCCCTCACAACCAACCTTCTTACCCAAAGCCCATGGACCAGCCAAAATGCCCTCACTTCCCAAAAGTGTCCTCACTTTGTTGCTAGAACAAGTATTTTGATACTCGGTAGATAGCAAGCACACACACTCACACACATTGGAGGCGCCAGTACGGGGAAAGATGGAGCCACAGACGGACAGAGTCAGTACCAGCAGCAGCGTCTGCCTAACAGCGTCTGCCGAACACAAACTCCTGCTTGTGCACGTGCTATGCTTTCCTGCAGCTAATGTGTGTGTGCTCAAACACTGATTGTGAAAAGCAGGAGGGTGTCAGGTGTTGCGTTCTTGACTCCTCACCTGGATCACGACCTTTGCCCTGGAAGAAAAACACAGACGTTACTCAGAGTAACAAGCCCAGCTAACAAACACACACACACACACACACACACACACACAAATCACTGCTAGCTGTACTCTGAAGCTGCACATCTGACTCCAAGCTGCATAAAAATCCTAGTTACACAAATTGCACCTAAAAGCAGCTGTGTTGTGTTTGAAGAAAGCAACACAACTTTATTCATTATTCTTTCCCACAAGTTTAAATTTGAATTAAGCAAGCAAAAATCATCTTTCCTTCAGTCCCTTTCAAAAACAGCTCTGTCCTGAAGTCTGCGTTGCTGGTGTTGCACTGGATGAGGCGTTATTTGAAAACCAGCTGTGCAGAGATTCCTGCAGCTGTGAGCACAGTTAGAGCGCAGACGGCGCAGAGAAAAGCTGCAAAACAGGCTTGTTTGGGTGCATCCAGGAGGCAGCAGCAGGTCAGGTCAACGGGAGTCTCCTCGGCAAACAGCAGCAGGAAGACGCAGCCTTCAAAGTGCAGCAAAGCTTGAAAGAGGAGACGAAAACATGCAGACAGGCGGGCGCGCGGCATGCACATCAACACGGACACACAGCCGCTGCAGCAGCAGCTCACCTGAGATCTGACGGAGCCGGGATCTGAAAGACGTTTGAGAACAGGCATGGTGAATGACGGGTTGGCGGGAGCAGGCAAACACTTGCACACGCTCGCTGGAACAACGCAACACTCCCTCATTAGTGAGACGGCGAGAACTCGTGTCGGACCGTGGTTCGCTTTGTTTTGCTGAACTGCCACAACCTGACAGCTGGGATGTGGAGGTAACGAGGCCGGTGGGGAGGCGCGGGGAGGCGGGGGGGGGGGAGGCGGGTGGCAGACCTGAGGTTTGTGCTCCACCGCTTTCTTTCATTGGCTCCCAGAGGGATGGTTACACCCCCTGGACACGCAACCACACACCTCTGCACACAAACAACCCTGCCTGGGCAGCTTTAGCTACTGCACAGGTACACACCGACTTCTCCAAACACACACACACACACACACACACACACACACACACACACACACACAGTAGTTGTACACTTGACTGTTCTGTCTTTTTAGGTTTATGCTGCGGCAGTGTGTGTGTGTGTGTCTGTTGACAGCGTGTTCCTACAGCACGTAATTGGTGCCTGTGCCTGTTGTGGTGCTCCCACTGCTGTTGACAAGAAGCGTTAATTTTGCAGCGTACCTTATTTGTCTGCGTGTGTTCTAACAAGTAGTGCAGACAACGTGCACTAGTGCTGCCGAGGCAGGAGTACAACATTTATCAGTAACAGTCACGACTATTACAAGATTTGTCCATCCCGATTATTTTTTATATTCACAATTATTCATTTTATCCACAAAGTTGCATAAAATAACGAATTTAAGTCTGGCATCACCATATTGTGTCAGCAGACTCACGCAGCGTTACCATGGCAACCACGTGTTTATCTCTCGTCTTGATTGGATAGGCGGCGAGCTATGGCTAGGTTAATATGCTAATGCTATGGGATCATATGCTACGTCTAGGAAACGATAAAGGAGAGCCCACTAAGCTGGAGGAAACCATCACCAAAGAGCAAACACAACAAGTCTGAACCACCGTCCTCAGCAACACATCCAACCACTTCTGGGTGTTGTAAAGATGTAAAGATGTAGAAGTTGTAAAACAGAATGTGTATTGTTCAAGCTCGTTATGCTATGATAAAAGAAAACAGTCCTAATCGTGACGGTCCTGGTGACGGGTTTACAGTGGCAACGCTCCGCCGGCAGTGAGAAGGTTCTGAGGTGACTTTGTCAGAATTCACCAGAATGCTGCTTTTTGTGCGTCAGACTGGTCCTGAGGTTGAAGCCGAGGGTGGATGCTGCTCACGCAGATCCACAGACTGTAGCCACACGCGTCAGCGCCAGGCGCGGCGTGCAGCGAGCGCAGGCTCCGCTCGCTCGGCTGCAAAAACCTCTTAGCATTCAAACAATACAAACACACACAAACCAGGAGCTAAAAACTCCTGCCATCAAATGCCTCCGCGCACCGCCCCCCCGCCTCCATGGCATACACGCTGAGAACACGCTAAGCTAGTTTCCGAAGCTTTCCTTTCATGCCACGAGTTTTTTCTCCATTTCTTCTCGCAGCTGCCGGCGCTGCCGCACAGGCAGCTGAGTGACAGATACGCAACAGGACCAGAATAAGAAAAGGCAGAAGTTTCTGAAAAGGCGGCTAAAGATGCTGGCGAGCGTTGGGGAGTGGCGCCGCCAAGCCTGAGAAGTTCCACACCCACCCTGGAAAACTTTACATCGGCACCACGGATCAAATACACCCCAAAAACGTGGGAGAAGATTTCCTACCTGTTTTACCGCAGCAACCGAAGCGGCCCAGACACTCTTTGTGGGCCCCCAAGCCGCACCTGGAGCACAGGTAGCCCTGGTTGAAGACGCCTCTGCGGAACAGACCAACACACCAACCTGCTCAGATTATTTTCAAGAATTAAAGACACCGAGTGGAAATGCTGGTGCGATGCATGCGCGGCGTTGGTGACGCCAACTTCCTGTCTGACTTTACCTTTGGGCCAACTACCTCCTCCTCCTCCTGCTCCTCCTCCTCCTCTCTTGGACTAAACTCAAATCATTTTTATACTGATCTGTATTAGCATGCTAACATGTCACTAACACGCTGTTTTAACGATGATTCTCCCTCAATCGGATCATTTCGCAGCAGGTAGAAGGAGGAAAAGCTTGTTTTTGTGCTAGAGCAGGTAAACGGAGAGCTACAACAGCTCATTAAAAGAGGCAGCAACCAAGCCAGCGATACTCGTGCAAATGATGCGCACGCACACGGACCGAGGCAGCAGCAGCGTGTCATTTGCATAAGCATCTCTGAGGCCCTAATTAAAATGACATGAAGGTAAAAACTGCTTTGCTTCACTCTCCAGCTAAGTGTCAGTTTAACCTCAGAGAGACTCCAGCCTGGAGCTGAGACGCAGGGTTTTTACCTGCATCATGGGAAAGTGTCTGAATCCACCCGTCAGGAGACATAAACACTTTTATCAACTTCAGCAGGAGGAGCCGAACACAGGAAAATGTCACCGTCTATTAGTTTAATCCCAAAGGACAAACAGCTTTTTTAAAGGACGACAAGAAATGAAGCAGAAGCTAAAGGAAGCAGTTAAATAGGCGGATTCCTCTTCATCCCAGCTGAGCTGACCGGAGACGAAGGCAACCTTCTCCCCCCGTTCCTGCACACGGCCTCGGAACAGAGGGAGAAGACGAGCACGAGCACGAGCATGAGCCGTGGCCCTCGGGGCGCCGCCACCGAAGAAACGCGCAGAAGAAGAGCGTCAGGGTGAAATGGAGAGGAGGAGCACCAGCGTGGACTTCCAAAGGCCTCGCGAGGGTTCTTTCAGGCCAGTGTGTGTGTGTGTGTGTGTGTGTGTGTGTGTGTGTGTGTGTGTATGTGTGTGTGCGCGCCTCACCTGAGCAGCATGTGACAGGAGTTGCAGGAGGTAATCCTTTCAAACGTGTGCATGTGGAAGTCGTGAAAGTTGTTGCTGGCGTTCTCAGGAAGGATGTTTGATCTGAGGGGGACGGAAACGGTTTGGGCTCTGTCACATGATCTCAGGCTTTTGTTTATAGCAAACGTAGAGACCCGGAAGGGTTCGTCCTCGGGGTTCAGGGGACAACGCTGAGGTTGCTATTGGCAACGGGTCGCTGCTGACGAGTGGGTGCCGGGAGCGACGGCGGCTGGTGGCGGAGCCGTTGGACGGAGGAAGGTGGATCCTCCGCCGGAGCCGCAGCTGCGCCTTTCCCCTCTCGCTCTCAGCGAGGACGCAACCCTGCTGGCTGCTGATGCGCAGTCAGTCACAACAGCAGGTGGCTTGGCTGGAAAACAACCCTGCACTGATCATGTGATGCTCTGGCAGATCATGTGATCCTGTGGCGGATCCTCTCATTATTTCTGAAATTCTGGGTCTTTCCATCATCTCACACTTTCTTCCTGCTCCTGTCCTCCACCCGCTGATGTCTGTCTTAGAAAATCACAGTTTTTGTTTCAAGCTGTCAAACGTGTGTGTGTGTGAACCATCAGTAACACTCTCTTCTACGTGCCACAGTGAGAAGCTGGTGGAGGATGAGGAGGACCTGTACGACTGTGTGTACGACGATGAGGATGGTGGCGAGATCTACGAGGACCTGATGAAGAAAAAAATATATTTTTTATAAAAAAAAAAAAAAAAAAAAAAATTAATAAATTAAAATATAAATTTATTTTTAAATTATATAAAAAATATAATTTTATTAAAAATTAAATTATTTATTTTATTTTATATAAAAAAGATAAAAATATATAATTATAATAATATATAAAAAAAAAAAAAAAAAAAAATTTTTTTTTTTTTTTTTTTTTTAAAATAAAAAAAAAAAAAAAAATAATATTTTTTATAAATAAAAAAAAAAATAAAAAAAATAAATTTTTATAAAAAAAATTTAAAATTTATTAGAGACATAAAAAAAAAAAATAAAAAAAAAGGAGGGTGTAAGAAAATAAAAAAAGTAGTGTGTTGTAGGGTAAAAAAAAACATGTGTGTTTGTAGGAGAAAATAACAGGGGGGGGGTATAGAGCTAAAAAGGGTGTGTGTGTGTGTGTGTGTGTGTGTGTGTGTGTGTGTGTGTGTGTGTGTGTGTGTGTGTGAGAGAGTGATGCTGGGTTCCTTATTAATCATCCAGCATGAGTGAAACTTGAAGAGTGAAGGTGTGTGTTTGCTGTGACATCACACAGCCGAAGCACACACACACACACAAACACACACACACACACACACACACACACACACCCACTCACATGGCCATGCCGAACTGCTCCAGCCACTTCTTTTTCAGCTCTTTGGTCTTGAAGAAGAACTCGAAGCCGCTCTGGCCCTGTTTGTGGGTGAGGTAGAATCCGTAGGACCACTGCAACAGACGCAGAGCAACACACACGCGCTTAGAACCGGCGGGAGGGCGTATAAATAAACCCTGAGCTTAAGTGAGCTGCAGGGGGCAGGAGCTGGAGGAGGGAGGATACGGGAGACAGATGGAGACAAAAAGATCCAAAATGAAAGAGGGATGCCTTGGGGGAGCAAACACAAAGAGAGAAAGGATGGAAGGCAGCAGAACTGACAGACAGAGAGAAAACAGAGAGAGAGGGCGAGGGACGGGGAATGTGAGGAAGCTGCTCCGTCCAACTGCTCCACAGCAGAAGACCTGCGTGTGAGCTCGCAATCATCGTCCTCAGCCGAGTGAAAGGCTAAACGCTGCTCCGCTAGCGCCCATCACGCCACGCGTGAGGCCCTGGAGCTCCAGCGCTCGGGTCTGAGGCCTGACACACACCGAGCTAGCGGAGCTGTCAGAAAAGCTGATGGCTGCCACGGAGAGGAGCGAGACGCAGGGCGGCGCTGCGCCCTGAAGGCCATGCACGGGGGCGAGGAACAGCCTCGGCGGATGGCAAACGGCAGAACGGCACCAGCTCTGGAAACGACTGGTTCACAGAAAACGACTGTACGCCGCTCATTTGGAGAGCGTCTGCTGCCACCACCACGTGCACGTTACAGACGAGAAGGTTCTTCGCTGACAGAAGAAGAGCCGCGCGCGGACGTGCACGGGTGCAGGGAGAGCCCTGTCCTGCACTGAGGAGAACGACTGTTGTTGTCTGACTGTTCTGCTGCTACATGAAGCCGACGCGCTAAAACACGCCGGAATATTTAAGCGTCTCCGACCAGTTTCGGCAGCCGTGAGACGTTCGGGCGCGACACACAGGCGAAGACAGTTTCTGGGCCTTTGTAGGCTGGACGGTTGGAGCTGCTTCAGTGCGGCTCGTCCACGCGTCAGCTGCACAAGCTGGTCCCTCAGACCTGCTGAGGCAGCCTGAAAGAGGCAATCAAGCAGTCAGCAGCGCAGGGCCTCCCTCCGGCCCAGCTGCTCGGGTGTTTTATGGGGGGCTCGCTTTGCTCGGAGTTCCTGCTCTTTAATATGCGACCTGAGCCGGACTGAACCTTCGTGTCTGAATTCAGGTGATTTCTTTCTTGTAAATAAAACATTATGCACACGCCAACTTGACCTGTGCGCCTGTTAAAGACTTCAAAGAATAAATGTGAGTTGGTGACTATATTTGTGAGTAGCTGGAGCTCCGATCCTGATTGTTTAACTCGTTTAGGTGAAGAGGAAAATTTTTATTGAGGAGATAAATGTGCATCTTTTGAGTAAACATGAGATCGAAATGAATCTTTCGGGGAGAAAAAGGCCTGTTTGGGGGCTCTTTGACTTCGGCGTCTTTTAATTGTGGCTAACGCCGCTGCAGGTCTGAGCTAAATCATCCTCTCCTGCCAAAAGTAGGATTTAGACACTCGCCTGGAAGCCAGAACTGAAATGTCCACAAAGGCAGAACCTGCTGCCAAAAACAGGCGGAAACGAGAGAAAAAAGGGCCTGAGAGGAGGGAAAGAGGCGTGTCTCTCCAGGGCGGCCAGAAGGTCCGAGACCAAAGAACAGCGGCCATCTAGTTTCCGCTAGTGTGAAGTCGGGCTTTGTCAAACCTTTCGCGTCTCCTTGTCCGACGTGGGGTTGTTGGTGATCTTGAAGAGGTGCAGGTCGATCACTTCCTTCATCTCGTAGTTGTCTCCTCGGCGCTTGCACACGATCACGGCGGCATCGAACAGGAAGATGTGTCTGCGGGTCAGAGAAGGTGGCGTCACCGCAGCTCGCCGCTGATTTCATGGGTTTGAGGCTGCCAAAATATCCTGAGGAGCTGAAAGCTGCTCCAGCTAGAGGCGGACGAGGAAGCGGCAAATGATGTCTGGCCCCACCTTCTTCAGAGGACGTGTTAGCGTGCTAGCTGAAGGGGGGTCTGAACCTTTAACTAACCCATCAAGCTGACAACCTTCTTCATTTGGATTTTGAAGCAATCATTGTCAAGGCTCTGCGGGCCGGACTAAATAGTGCATCGAGCCACGTGTGGCCCCCGGGCCTCAGTTTGCCCACCTCTGACCATACCTGAACCTTCCTGAGTTTTAAACAAATACTAGAAGCTTCTTAATCGAGGCGAATGATTTTATTCACAGGCGAATTCTTTTTCTTTGTTTTCCTCCTCACGCAGGTTGACCAGCTCTCTGGCTTCGGGAGGCAGAAACTTCTCCAAGCGCTGGCTGTCGAGACGAGATCAGTCAGACGTTCAGCCGAGCGCGTCAGCCCCACATCTCACCTGTCCTGTTTGGCTCGTTTGTCCACCGAGGCCACCCGCACCTCCCCGTCGCCTTTGGGCCTCCCGTACTTACTGAGAGCTTGATTCTGCGGGAGGAGAGGTAGGCATGGAGCCAGGGCCGAGGTGCTGAGCTTAACGAGCAGAAACCGGCCACTCACCAGGTTCTCGATGGATTTCTGGTACTGGTCTATTTCCCGCAGCGTCTCGTTGTCTCTCTTCACTTCGTTAACGTACTGAGCCAAGTCCTGCACACGGTTACCGAGGCAACAGAAGGGAAACAGCATTTGGTCGGAGACAATTATTATACCCTCATTATGACACTTTAGCGGTAACACTTCTCTTTAACAATAGACCCAAATTCCTCCATCGTTCATCTGCTCTTCTATGCTGATTTTTCTTCGTTAAATGTTTGCAGATGTGTGATTGTGTTCAGACTTTTGGACCATTTTCTTGCAAAAAAAACCCAAGAAAATGCAGAGTATACACAGTTTGCGTACCTTCATGGCGTCCAGCGCCAGCCTCAGATTGCTCTTGTCGGTAGCGTCATGAGTGTGTTTCACCAGCTCCTGTCGGGCGGAGAAAACACAGAAATGAAGGCGTTCTCCAGCGAACCCCTCCCTCACACCACCCTGCGTTCAGACACCTGAGCGCCCGTGTCCCACGGCAGCCGTGGGCTACGGCTGCTTCCCACGCACGTGAACACAGCCCAGAAAATTCACCCTGGAATAAACCAGATAGTGTGTGTTTGTGCTCGCCCGGCTGCAGCGGGGACGTGTGTGTGTGTTGGGCCTATCTGAAATTGCTCTCTGGTGCCTGTAAACAAGACATCTAGACCTCGGCAGTGGATAAGGAAGGATGTCGTGCATGTCCTTTATACACACACACACACACACACACTGAGCCACTGGGGGAGATATATGCCTGTGTGACGCTGTTCAAATCCCCGGCGTCAGTCAAGCTCAACCTGGGCATTATTATCAGTTCCAGGACTGCAGAGTCCTATTTATCTGCCCCACCCCCCACCACCCCCCCAGACATGCAGGGGCGGGGTGTCAAGGCGAGGCCTGGGGAGAGGGAACCATCGATCACCCACGAGGGGAGCCGGAGCGGGAGGATCTCTTTTTAACCGCCAGCGTGTGGGAAAGTGAAACAGCTGGTTTTGGGAAGGGGGGGGCAGATGTTTGGCTCAACCCGGCTGACCGTCGCTCTGATTCCAGGCTCGCCGGTGAAATTCAGGAAGCTGGAACAACGTTTCTGGAAACAAGAGTCCAGGAAAATTAGGATCTTCCAGCAACCGGAGATTAAAATTCATGAGCTCATGAATAATGAAGGGATGACTCCGGCTCCGGTGAGCACATAAAGACTCACTCGTCTTTATTACTTTGATTGCATTTCTTCCAGATTCCTTTAATGCTTCAAACAACAACAAAAACCAGCCCTCGGAGTTAAGAACACATTAGAAATGTCCCAGCGAGAGTTGGACCCTTCGTGAGCCACCATCCTTCGGGTTCCTGTGGTTGCAGAGCTTCGCCATCGAGCGGCGTCAGAGTCTGAACCTTTCCTGGACGGAGACCCCGCTCCAGGTCTCCCTCTTCCTCTCTTTATTCCCCTCTCTCTCCCTTTATTCTCTCCATTTTCCTCGCCCCTCTCAGATGATGATTATTCTAAGTGATTCCATTTTTTAAAAAAACACTTGCAGAGAGAAGCTGCAGGAGTGTGAAGAGCAAAGAGAGGAAGAGTAAACGCGAACCACAGCGCCCCCTACCGACAGCAGCCTTTCGTGAGGATGGTTTCTATTTGAAACCTGCTGGAAACCATGTTCTGACAGACTGATTTCACTGCTTAATGCCTTTAAATCTGGTCTGGTCTGCTGGTGACTGCTGTAGGTGTTCATCTCACTCAGTTTAAGACGCTGAATTCACCCACAATTCTGACTAATCAGAAGTTTAGAAAGATGAGATTAAGTTAGTGTTTTAAAACATTTAAGGTTCACTGTGACAAAAAGAGCCACTAACCTGAAGGAGGAGGTGATACTTCAACACTCGCTGCATCGGGACCACCAGCAGATCTCTGAGGGTGAACTTCCCGTAGTTTGCTCTCTTTGAACACTCCTGCGAGATGACATGAACAGTGTTTTTAAACACAAACTCGGCTCTTCAGGCTGACGTTGACCTCCATCAGCAGCCTGGTGGTGTTGCGCTGCAGTTGCGGAAGCTGTCCACCTGGGGGCGCACTTCCCCAGGGCCTGGACCCGGACCTGAACCGGGGCCGGTGGCACTCTCACCTCCAGCTTCATGCGGATGTCCTCTCTGTCCTTGCAGAGCTGGTCCAGGGTGCCGATGGCCGTCTCCACGTGGCTGCAGTATTTGCCGTAGATCAGCAGCCTGACGGGAGAACAGACGCTCGGGTTTGCACGTCCAGACCCTCTGGGGGGGCGTTCGGGGTCTACCTCTCTTTAAAGTTGAGGAAGATCTGGTAAAGGTTCTGGGCACTTCTGTGGTGGAGCGACTCCTGGATGTCCAGCAGCAGACATTTATGAACTTTAACTAGATCCTTGAAGAAAAGGGAAAAAGCAATGACCCAGAGTCCAGTTGGCCTCCTTAATTATTGATCATTGATTGATGGATCGTTTGAGCAGTGATAAGACGGGTCGTGATGGACTTGAACCATCTGGAGATCATTCTCTCGGAGCTGACCTCGTCCTGACCCCCCCAGCCGCGGCGGCGGTAAAGTTTCTTACCGGGATGTTCACAAACACACTTTCAATCTCGGCCGCAGATAAATAGGAGGTGAGGGGGAACATAAAGTGCTGCAGCAGAGGGAAAAAAGAGGGAAAGAGAGAGAGAACGCATGAGAATGATGCTCAGTCCCATCCGGAGCGAGCGCCAAAGTTGTTTTGCGAGAAGCTATTACGGCTCCTATTACAGCTGCAGTCCGCTGGGACGCCGCTCGCTAGCGGAATCTCCTCTTTAGAGCATCGTTTCCTCCCAGAGGAGCGGCGCAGCCACCTCCACCGCCCACCCTGGAGGCCTCTGTGACAGGAAGGTTGGACGCTCGTCCTGGAGGAGGGGCTGGAACTCACAGCCGGGTCTGATAAAGAACCTTCGCTCATCCGCACACTCGTTTGCTTCCACCTGCAAACGCGCTCGATCGCTAAGGTCAGGAACCAAAGGGAGGCCCTACTCCGCTTCTATCTGTGTGGACGTGGAGGCTCCCGGAGGGCCCCTGATGTGGGGGACCAGTACCTTCTCGATGGACTCCAGCGTCTCCGTGTATTTCTCCTCCGTCTGCTTGATCTCCGTCAAACAGCAGCTCCTGATGTCGATTTCTGCCTGTTTGTGGAAGGGCTGCACAGACAGGAAGCTAGGTTAGCATCAGGCTGTAGCCGCGGTGCGCGACTGGTTCACGCCGTACAGAAGCTGAACTAAAGGCCGATGGAGCGGAGCTGCTGACCGGAGGAGGAAGAGCCTCCGTCTTCATCAGGTCCTCGTAGATCTCGCCACCATCCTCATCGTCGTACACACAGTCGTACAGGTCCTCCTCATCCTCCACCAGCTTCTCACTGTGGCACGTAGAAGAGAGTGTTACTGATGGTTCACGTCTGTGTGTGTGTGTGTGTGTGTGTGTGTGTGTGTGTGTGTGAAAGAGAGAGAGAGGGAGCCAGAATGAGAGCGGGGCCCAGCTGTCAGGGCCTGAACATCACCCTAAAAACCACACACGGACCCGTCCACCAGCTCTCACCGGCGGATTACGTAATGTGGGGAGTTTTGCTAACCGTGCCGGCGGTTGTGGCAGAAAATGGCTGCTTTTGAGTCCCCAACAAATGTTCCTCACACCCACGACCATCTGTCAGCTACTTTATTTAAAAACTCCCAGAAAGAAAGAGTGTGAAGAATGCTTCAGACGTGTGCAACCAGAACGTACTCGATGAGGTCCTCCAGATGGTTGTAGATGTCCTCGTCCTCCACACTCTCCTCTGATGGAAACGGCCTTGGAAGAGGCGAGAAGCTCGTTTTGTTTCCATGTTTTTAGAGCATCTGCTGAACTGACTGTTGCCACAAACCTGATCCCAGTTTGCTGTGCGATCCCCGTGTGAGAGAGTTTAGACAGTGTGTCCACCACCTGCGAAGGAAATCACCATGATCATTATTATTATTATTAGGATTACCGGGATTTTGGAAGAAAACCTGGAAAAACCTCATCGACGCGGCCCTGATGCGCTGAGGTGTGTAATTCCAGTAGCGGCCACACGAGGGAAGCAGTCACAAACATTCCAGCGCCTGACTAACGTTTCCGTGGAAACACACTTCCTCTGCTCGAGTCTGATTGAGTGTGTCACCATCCATCATACTAATCGATGTCACGACACAACTGCGCGTTCACATCGGGAATCGATTGTGCTGTGAAGCTGATCATGTGTGTTGACATGGTAACATGATTGCCATCGTATGACAGGTCATTTCACATCACTGAGCAGGTCCTCCGCTGCCCTTGACCTTGGTGGTGGGCCACACACACACACACACACACACACACACGCACGCACGCACACACGCGCACGACAGGCCAGTGGAAGTGACAATGTGACACATTTTTATGTACAATTACTGCTGCTCCTCCACAGCGCTGAGCTTCGTGTGTGTGTGAGAGTGTGTGTGCGAGATCTCCAACTCAGGGCCGTAATTAAAGTGTGATCAGCCAACAGATGTGTGAAGGTGTTCACCAGCGGAGACAAACGCCAGGAGGCGTGACGCGCCGGTTCAGGCCAAGGTCGTCAGCTGCAGCTTTGATCAGAGTGGCTTTGATGGCGGCTCCCGGAGCAATCGGGAACGGAAACCACACCAGTCTTTGGGAGAACGAGCTCCGGTGAGCCAGGACGCGACTCCCAGAGTCCAGCTGGCAGAGGCGACACGCCCGGCTGCGGCAGCGGCGCCGCTGGGTGCTGGACAGCAGCTGTTTGAGCCCGACGAGGCCCGTTGGGTCGGCTCCTTCTGGCCAAACCCACCACGTTCTGAGGAGCTCGGCGGTCGCAGCAGTAATCATAGAGAATGTTTAAGGAAGGAAAACGGCTGGCAGAAATCCAGCAGGCCTCCTTTTTAGCTCCAGCAGTCAGCAAAAGCAAAAATAGAAATGATGACGACTGTCCTTCAAGAGTCCGCCGTCAGGCTGGTCTGCCTGTTTCTGCTGGTTGAGGCCTTCATCACCAAACCTGAGTTAAACCAGGGCGAAACGGCAGCGCGTGCGCGTGAGCCCCACCGCGCGGGGAGCGTGAGACGAGAGCGAGCTGCAGACGTGGGCGCCAGGTTTGCTGTTTGCCGGAGCGGCGCGAAGACGCGGCTGTGGAAGCAAATAAAGGCAGATTACCGAGTCTTTGTGAAGCTCCTGAAGAAACTGGGTGATGCTTTTACAGGCAGAATCCGCCAACAGCTCCATGTCCCAGTTTTCTGCACTTTGCTTTTCCTCCTTTCTGTGGCTCTTTTGCTTTTATCTCTCCTTTGATTTGGCTCCAGATGACTGATCGCTGGTTAAATATAGAAACCGCTTCGGTCATCTAGCTTTCTGTTTGTACTTCTTTCTCCCCGTTTACAGTTGCTGGGGTCACGAGCTTGAGATCATTTTTTCATTTTTTACAAAAACGCGTCCAGAAAAGCTGACCCTGATGACGAGCTGCCCAAATCGCTATGGCAACAAAGACTAAATGCATACCAGTTGGACCGGTTGGTGAGATCAGGACCCGTCTGAGATCTCCCAGTATTCATGAGAATTGTGTGTATTAGGTCTCATCTGTCCAAAAGTCATGTTTGTTGTTGTTTTTGTTTTGTTGTTGTGAAGAATCAACGTTTCCGGGGCGACAGCCAGCTGAGGCTGACCTGGGATCCGCTGTCAGCTCCAGGGCCGCGACCCTGCGACCCTGCTTCCGCGTGGCGGCGTCCCCATCATCGGCAGCCCCCGGCAGGACGGTATTTCAGGGGATTTTTCCACCGGACGGCTCCGCACAGGTACTTTCAAAGATTGCAGGCCTTCCTCTCTCAGCTTCCTCACTGCGGGTCACTTCCTCACACCGCCTGGGGAACAGTTTCACGTCTGCTGAGCTCACGGGGGAATCAGATCGCCGCGTTTAGCTTCTAAACATCTGCCGTTCTGCAAAAAGTCTGCAGCAATGAGGCCTTTGCTTCAGCCAGTCGTCCAAACACTCGATGCAACAGCCGGTCGGGTAGAGGGAAACTGCAGCAGGGAACAGCTCAGGGAACAGCTCAGGGAACAGCTCAGGGAACAGTGCAGAGAGGGTGAATGCCAGGGGGAGTGACTGCAGCATGAACGGGTGCACATCTCCAGCAGACGGGGGTTACTGTCGTCTCCTGGTCCCACAGAGGACAGACTGGGCCCCTCCTCCACGCACCGACGTCCCAGCCGAAGTCCCGCCTCTCTTGCAAGTCTTTGCTGGTCATCTTGCTGTGTGTGTGTGTGTGTGTGTGTGTCTGATGCCTCTCAAGGTTGCCATGGTGACGCGCAGTGGCGATGTCGCTCGTATCAAAAGTTGAAACAGTAATCTGCAGCAGGCGCTAAGGCCTGAAACGGATCCATCTGAAAAGGTTCCAGTTAGCTTCAGACCTTTCTTTTTAACGTGTGTTTGCAGTAACACACACACACACACACACACACACACACACACACACACACACACCAGCCGTGAGCCTCCTTGTTCCTTCCTGTCAGTCTGGAAGTTAAAGCTGAATGAAATGATACCCCATCTCTCCGCTGCCTCTGGATTCTCATCCTGAGGAAGGTCAAAACCACCTTTCCTGTCTGAAGGAACCATCTCATCACCTCGGCGTCACACACACACACACACACACACACACACACACACACACACACACACACACGCACACACGGGTGTGGGTCTCTCTGTGTGTCTCCACACACTCCTCCTAATGCAGCCTGCTAGCGTGTGTACAGTTTGTCCTTTTCCCCCATGTGCTGTTGCAACATCGTTTAATGGCGGTTAAACTGACATTTTGACCCTCATTACACACACACACACACACACACACACACACACACACACACACTCCTCCACGTCGCCAGTGTTCGTCTGGCCGTGAGGGGACAGTGGAGGTTTTTCCTTCAGGTGGGTTCTGAGGCTCAGGAGGTTCCTGGATGATGATCAGCTCCCAGCGCTGCTGCTGCTGCTAACACCGGCGCGTCCATCCGCCCACGAGCAGCTCAACCTACAACGCATCCGTTGTTTCATCGCTCTGGCGGGACCATTTCAGCGCATCGTCACGGCAACGCCGTCACGAGCTGGTGGAGGATAAAAGAAACCCTCTGGGGGTTGTACAGCAGAGTCTCTGAGGGACAATTTAGGCTACAACACTAGCCGAGCTGAGGAGGAGAGCTTCAGGATGTTGACTGCGCCTCCTCTGAGGCTCCTTTGGAGCAACCTTAAAGCCTCCCCAACAGCGGCGTCGTGTGAGTGGGCTGCCTGCTCAGGACACCCTGTCTTGGGGCGGTCACTGCAAGTCCACACGGAGCCTCAGCGGGGCCGTTTTTCTATCTTCCTGCCTTTGAGGATGCTTTGATCTTCTGCACGCAGCTGTTTGTCTCGGGAGTCCCAACAGTTCCAGATTTATGGAAACACTGGAACTCCAGAGAGCTTCGAGCCAAGGTTTCTGCTCAGCAGAAGAAGAAGCTTTGGATTCATACTGGTACTTGAACACCGGCAGCCTCTCCTGCTCTGGTGGCTTTGGAGACAATACTCACCGGCTGTGAATCAAAGTAACCAGATTGTTACACGAGGCAACGTTTGCAGGATGAGTTGCTGCGTCTGGACTTCCTGAGTCTGGTCGGTTTGAGCCGGGACGTGCTGGAGCTGCAGGCAGCAGTTCGCTGAAGCGGAGCTGGCACACGTCAGAGGCGTTTCTCTGACGGCCAGAGTTGCAGTTGAGTCGCAAGCCTCAACTGGCGGTTTTAAATTTGAATTTAAGATTCTTTTTCATCCGGTGATCGGGGATCCACCGACTCCGCGAGCTTCTGATGTAAAGTTCAGGGAAATGTGAGAAACCATCACAGCTGCAGATCAAAACCACAGGAGGAAACGGCTTGGAGGCGGTGGAAGTCGCCAAACAGCAGCGCTGCGACGCCACGCGTGTGTTTTCCCCGTCCGAGTGTGTGTGCTGCTGAACTTCAGGCTGCAGATCCGGCCTGCATGTCGCATCTATGTGGCATAAGTGGGTTAGCATCATTTAGCGTTCCCTGAGGAGCGCTAAGTATCATAACGAACAATTAAATCTGCGCTATTTAAATCCCTGCAGATTCTGCACGTTAGTCATGCAGCAGTGCGCCGTCTCATTACAGCCTTTCTCTGCTGCTGCTTTAATTCATTAATATTCCATCACTAATAAAGTGTAGCCCCAGCATCTCAAACCTTGAAGAAATGAAGAAAAGCATGACAACAAAATATCTGACTTTGGAATGAGTCTCAAAACACTGAAAATCAAATGGATAAAATGTGCCGTTTTTAAATTACTGTCATTTAATTTTGTCAAGTTCGGCAGGCCGGATTAAAACTTTTAACGGGCCGCATGTGGCCCCCGGGCCGTAGTTTGCCCATGCCTGATCTAAAACCTACTGTTGCCCTTCGGACTAACTAGGGGCCCACCCCTGGTTTGGGATGATGCTGTTTTAAAAGGGAGGATCTGATTCATGGTTGTTCGTGACTTCCGGGGCTGTGTTTGCCATCTCCCCGCAGGAGCGGACCCTCGGTGCAGTGGATCCGAGGCTCTAGTTTCTCTCTGCAAGCCTGATGGTGTTTTTTTTCTCTAAATCAGCTCTGGGATTCCATGGTTACCATCTGTTCAACCTCCACGTGTGTTTCTGTCTGAAAGATGTGAAGAAGAAGAAAACCTCTTGTCTTAAACGCTCTTTTGTCTTTCGGCTGGTACGTTACATAAATATCTCATTCTAATTTTAAAAAGTGACATCTGTCTTCTTTTACTGTCATCTGTCAGAAAGTGGGACAGTGAGGAGGAGGAGGAGGAGGAGGAGGAGGAGGAGGAGGGGGGGGGGGGGAGGCGTCTGCAGGGCCTCTGGAGCTGCCTTTGATCCTGACCGTGGGGGCTCCCAGGTGGCCTCACGCTCAGCAGGGGCTCCTAAAGAGCTGCCCCGACTACCCTCAACACCCTCCGGCACGGTAAGACCCCTGGCCCAAGTCCCCACAAGTCCTGTTAACCTCTTTTTTGACACAATCAAAGGCTGAGGGGATTTTCCGGTTGCATCAAGACAGCTTCTCTCTGCTTTCTGCAGAGCTGCCCGCCCTGTTGGAGCGCTCCACGGGAGGCTCCCTTTAAGCTACAACAGGAGCCAAAAATGCACAACATGCCCGTGCACATGCACATGCAGTATTCCAAAATAAGCCGTGCAGTGGAGCTGGCCTGGCCGACTGCAGCCCCTGAAACCCGGTCGCAGGAAGCCTGATAAACGCTGTGACAGGACAACGCCAGTCAGCCTCAGGAAACCAGGGAAGTAAACACACATGTGCACAGGATTAACACACACACACACACACACACACACACACACAGGCACTGAGTGGACTGTGGTCACATTCACAGTGGTGAGACGCATCGGGAGGCTTTAAAAGCGCTTCAGTAGGAGTCAAACTGAAATGATCAAACTCGTAGAAAGTGGTGGTGTGGGGACGGGCTCACTCTAAAAACACACACACACGTGCAGTTTTCTATGTAACAGTGTGTACCTGAGCGCTGAAGACGTCCATGTTCATGGGTTTGGACCCCAGAGAACTGGGACCCCTCAAATACGTAGTAAAACAAACAAGCTAGTTACCAGTGGGTCCGTTTTCTCTCCAAAGTGGAGGAGATGGGAAAATGTTGGTGGCTGAGCTGATCTATGAATCAAAGAAGATACTAAAAACCTTTTAGTCATCAAATATTAAGAGTCTGCCGGACAGACGTTGACTCAGCTCAGATGGTTTTCAGAGCTACGAAAGCAGCCAGGTCTTTCCAAACAGCCAAAGCATTAAAAAAACATATGTAGTACCTTCAAATCCATCCCACGCACACACACACACACACACACACACACACACACACACACACACACACACACAAACACAGAGCAAATCTCTTTTCCACCATTCAAACGCTTCAAATGTCCTCACAACTACAGCATCACCACAACCCAAACGGACCGGAGCAGCATCTCCGTGTCACTCTGCAGCCGGTTCTGGCTGAGCAACCTTCAGAGGGTCTGCGCACGTGTGCGTGCGTGCGTGCGTGCGTGCGTTCACGCTCCAGCTGAGCTGCTTGATATGAAACGTGCGCTTCCAGTGGAAGATGCTGTCAGTCACTGGGAGTCCATGAATTATCCACAGGACGGCTTCAGCACGGAGCTGGCCTGGAAGTGCAGCACGTGAAGCGCACGTGAAGCGCACGTTTTCACACGCAAACAGCAGAGCTGGAGAAACAATGGAGATTTGTCTGAGCTGGAACACAGGAGCAAACCAGGCCGGGGGCAAGCGGGGCGAGCGTGGAGGCTGATTATTTAACTGTTTTCGTTTGCTCTCCCGCATCTGATTGGTGGAAACCGGCATTTTTATTCCCCCCTGCAGCGCTAGCCGCTAATCCTTAGCAATCAGAAGCCTTGGGAACTCTGTCGCCTCTGTTTTTCAGCTACTGTGGGTTAGAAATGAAAACGGGTGGGAGGATAAACGTTGCTGCAGCGCCTCCCTGAAGCCGCGTCGTAGGTCTCTGACGCAGCACATCCTGATGGGCCGCTCTGACTCCTACGCTCGTTAGCTTGTTTAACGTCTGCCACATTTAAAGTTCAGCTGCCGACCCGCTCTCCTGTTGCTCCGGTACCGGCGGGTGGAGTTACTGGGCCCAAACGTTCCTGTAAGAGCTCTGTCGCTAAAGCTCCGGTCTTCCTGAAGCCACGCAAAATTCCACACTCCCGTTGCAGGACTTGATTGCATTTCCATGCAAGTTCACACAGTTCAGCGGCCACGGTGCAGTTTGCAGCCTGTTTAGAAACTGGAAGTTTAGCACGGAAACCAGTGGTTTCTCTCCATCTTTTTGTCCCCCTGCTGGTCTGAGCACTGGTGCAGAACAGGAATTCTGAAGCTCTGGCCTGGAGGGAGTGGCGCAAACACACACATCCACCTATTTTATTAGGAAGAAAGGATGGTGCTGTGGATTCATCTGGATGGAATTGAGACTGAACCTGATACCTGATCTCACAGAGGCCCGGCGGACAAAGGAAGTGGGAGAGATGGTGGTGCTGTGAAGGGGGGCGATGGAGGGAGGTTTCAGCCGTGTGTTGGTTACATTTATCACAGCTGGGGAGGAAGACGCCAATCAATGAATCCTCTTCACGTGTCTGTGCGGTTTTACCGCACAAAACCATCAAGGCAGACTTGTGACAGTCTAAAGGTGCATTAACCCCTTCGCTTCAGTCAAATTACAGCTTTAGAAAGCTCCAGTGTGTCTGGAATTAATGGATTTCTTCTCTAAATGGGAGAAAAAGGCTCCACACAGAGCCAAACTGGGTCTACTGGGAGAACTGTTCTTTGAAACAAGCGCACGCTTAAGCAGCGCGAGCAATATTCAGGCCTTCACGTGTCCCTTCAAGGAAGCATCACAAAGATGCGACTGATTGCAGACGCATGAGCTGAATGCAGCTGCACAACGCCACCGCATCGCGCTCTTCTCCGCAGACTGTTCCATATTTCAGCTCCAGCAGGCAGGTGCACGAGCTGCTAGCAGGCAAATTAGCATTTCCTACTGAGAGGAAGGCAGCAGATGAGCTGTGACTGTACATGTGTGGGTGTGCAAATGCCACAAATCCGTCACCACGGGGGGGCGGCGACCTGCCGACACCTTCAGGAAGACGCGTTTGTTGAAACCATGAAAGTGATTAGCAGCAACGCAGGAAGTAACCCAGTAAACTCCTAAAGCAGGCAGGTCCTCTCAGAAACACCTCCGGAGGGGATTTATCCGATTGGTTGAATGGAATCAGATGAATCTCTCGTATCTTTTGCGCCGTGTGACCTCGGGGACCGCGGCTGGAGCCCGTCATGTGACTGGTTCCATGGAAAGCTTTAGTCAGCACTTCTTTCCAAGTTTGCTGATGCAAAATACCAGAATTAGCAGTGAAACAGAAGTGAGACAGTGAGTCATTCCCTCTGAGGTGATAACCGTGGCGCCTTTTGTCATGTGACAATCAGGTGCAAATGAGATCAGAGGAAGCTGGTGGTGAAGCGCCAGAAAGTCCTGTTCTGTTATTAGGATTATCTTCATTTCAGCTTATCTTCATTTCTCATTCCAGTGTTTTCAAAAGAATGAAAATTCCAATCTCATTTATTCCTAATGGAACGCTGAGGGTGGGAGAGCCGACCTCCAGGGATAAAAACCTGCTGAGGAGGACTCCGGGCTCCACATCTCTCCTGCAGCTGTTCCGGATAAATGTGTGTGTGAGTAAACACCAGCTCGTTTCACCGCGCGTCTCGTCTAAACAGCTGACGGAGGCCGTCAGTCAGGGTGAAGAGCACGTGGAACCACAGCCGCGATAGCGCCCGTCTTCCTCTTCCTCCCTCTGCCAGGTTTGTCTGTTCCCGCTGCAAACGGCCAAATTCCTCGTCTCCTGGCAGCCCCCAGCACAGATGTGCAAACCAGATGTTCCAGGCCCGCCGACCCGGCTCGTCCTCCTCCCTTTGCTGCTGCGGGGAGGAAGATGCGCTGTCTGTAGCGGCGCCGCAGACTCAAGCAAACCAGGAATTCATCCCAGTTCAGGGAGGTTAGGGAGCCCCGAAGGCGGAACTGTGGCTCAGACGGGGGCCAAAGGCAGGAAGTGCAGGTCGGTGCCCCCCCACCGCCTCCGTCACTACTGCAGTCGGCCTGGAGGGCGAAGGCGAAGGCACCGTCTCAGTCCACAGATGAGAGCTTCAACTTTGGGATTCACTCAAGAGTGTCACCAAAGAGTCGTGCAAACGACCAAAGGGAAGCAGGTAAAAGCGCACGATGGTGAGCAGCGTGCTGCAGGAGGAGCTATCTCCTCATCGGGAGTGAGAATATGGGACATGTGGGACAGCTTGTCTTTGGACATGCTCGGCTGTTCTGTTGACGGAACAATGCCTCCTGGGTTAGCTTAGCTCAACTAGCGGCCAGGGCCTATGTCACGCAGAACCAGTGTAACCCTTCGACTCTAACACAAGCCAGACGTGTTCACGTTAATGCCTGGTATCTAATATTATGAATTCGATTAGTTAAGCTACAGCCAGAACAACCTTTTTCTTAGCTTCTTTTGTTCGAGGCTGTGAGTTCCAGTTAAACCTTCTGGGAACTTCACGAGCAGCGTCAACCACGCAGACGGCTGCGGCGCGAGCCGACCGTGAGCGCTTCAAAGGGCCAGACGTTTAACCCGTCGTAAAACCAGGCGCAGCATTCCTGCCTCTAATGAGAGGATGTGATTAAAGTTGCTGGGTCATGCTGCTGACTTCAGCTCGGTTGCTGCGCCTTAAAAACCTGCTGCCAGCCAGAGAAGGTAGCCTTGGGAACGCTCCACAGTTGCCGCGGAGACGATCAGAAATATCAAAGAGCCGAGAAAAAAAGTACATTTCTTCATCACATTTGAAATATCCAACCATGGATTCTGATTCTGTCGGTTGTCTTTGAATCTTCATCTTTAATCATCTGTCACACAGGTAGCAGCATGAGTTGTCATGACAACCTGTGATCCAGCACCTGATTGGTGCCAGACCTCAACAGGAACTTTGTGCACAGT
>CAAE01015108.1:691696-729992 GCA_000180735.1 Tetraodon nigroviridis
TGTCAAATATTTTACAAGCAGTTGGTTGTTTGATTACTAAATACACTTGCATCATTAGGTGTATTTAGTAATCAAACAACCAGAAGAGACATCAGAGCTTTGTCATCATAAACACGTGTAACACAAAAGGACACAAATGTCCTCTGCTTTGTCCAGTCGCTGCAGGTGATCAATGTTGAATCAATAGTTCTCCTGATCGGGATCGATTCTGTCCGAAGAGGATGTTTTCAGCTTGGTGTGCAGCTGTCGCTCTGACACTGCTGATTTTAGCGAGATCGCCGTCTCCGCTTCAAGCAGAGCAGGTCTGAGGCCGGTGGGGGGCAACAGCTCAAACCCCCGTCCCCTCTGAACGTGTGAAAAACAACCAAAGGCAGATGGAAAGGGTCAGGAAGCGACGACAATGCTGTCGCCATAGCGACGACCTGGTCTGAAACTGCAGCGGTGCAGGATTATGTAGAAAAACAGGGAGGGAAAATGTTTTGACTGGGTAATATTTGCTGTGGTGAGCGGTTAATTCCACATGACTGATGTGTCTTCATGCAGACGGAACCTGAAGCTCAACGTTTATTCCATCACCAGCATCTCTGACCTGTTTCTGGTTGGAAAAGGTGCCGTAATTACAGGAAACCCGTTAGTCCCTTTCTGCCTCTGTGGACTCTGACGACCCAGTGAGAACTGGGATGGTTTGCTGGTAAACCACCTCCTCACCACAGCTGAATCTACAGATGGCTTCATTAAAAAAGGAGCGCCTGCAGCCAAAGATGCAGGGGGAAGACAGCAGGCCACCTGCATGGATGAGGCTGAATGTTTACATTTGTTGACTTGACTTTCTTTTGTCATCTTGTCTGCCTGGAGTCTCCCGAGCGTCCCGGAGGACCTGGGCTTGTTATCTGAGGCAAGCAGATCGGCAGAGCGCTGAACTGAAGGCAGTCGAGGGAGAATTTTCTTAACAAGGCTGAGGCGGCGCGAAGCGCAGAGTAACTGTTCCACTGGCAGCTTTTCTCCTGCATTAGTGACACTCTCTGGGGCTCAGGAAGTGAGTGGCCTAATTTGAGCAAGAGGATGTGTGCATATGTGCGTGTGTGTGCGTGTGTGTGTGTGAGTACCTTTACACACACAGCAACGTTGGACTATCATTCAGAACAAGATGCTAAAGTCATTAGCGGAATGCTGCAGAACATTTTTGCCTATTATCTGTTTCCGGCTGACATGTGAAACATGCTGTCAGGTTTTGGTAGCAGTCTCTGGACGCGCAAGCGGCGCATTCCTCAGTTTCTATCCAGTCATTGTGCAACAGTGCACGACTGCTGTCATGTGCATGAACCGAAATATGTGCAAAACTCATCGATGCACCAGAAACAGACTAGCAACGCTGCAGCTCTTGGACTTCAGACTGTGAATTTAGCTCCCTCGCTGTCGATTCACACTCCTATTTCCTGCCAGCAGGATGTCGATGATCAGCTAAAACTACAGAATCTGAGATCCAACACGTTTACTTAATCAGAGGAAAATATCATGGAAGTGGTTTTTAGGCCCAGTGTGGTTACTCTGCTGTCGTTTCTAGTGGTGTAAAAACACAACTAAATCACGCCGTTTTAGTTTTAACCTTAAAGGTAATTCTGTATCTGACATCCAGACACAACCCGTGGTGCACGTGCGGCTGTATTTGAGCCACAGCGCAGCGTTTCCAAGCATCCATACTGTGTTCCACGGTGACGCCAGAGCTCCATAGCAACCATCCGGCTCCTGAGCTGTGGAGCCTAATGAACCCCTGTTGCTGTTGTTGTTGTTGTTGGTCTCTGGCAGCTATTAAATACAGTCAGACTGGGCTCCCTGCTGAAACGGTGTTGAGCACCAATTAGGGCCGATGGTGGGGTGTTTAAACGCTCCCCGTCCTCTTCTCCGCCGCTGAAAACTGGAGACTTACGCAAGAGGAGCCCAGAGGAGAAGGCCAACACGCCCTTTGTCAGTTGAAACCTCGGCAGCATTAGCTGGCTGGAAGAGTGTGTCCGGAGAGGATGAGCTCATGTGCACATCTGGGGAAGGGCTTTGACGGTTCCAACGGATGACGCATCGCTATAGCAACAATCAGGTCCCAACCATGTGACGTTAGAGCCTCCGTCAGCTGTGTAATGAGGAAAGGAGAGGTGGAGCAGGGCTCTGCCCCCTCTTTCCTCTACCTTCCTGCTTTAGTAGTGTTGACAGGATTTGTTGGTCAGCTGTTGTTCTGAGAAAACGGAGAAGCGTCCAACTTCTGCTTCATCACACAATTGATGGTCTGGAGTGGGAACGGTGTTTCCACAAACTTTTTTCCAGCCACCTCCGTGACTCTGAATATGCCCTGCTAGCACGACAACCTCATTATCGCCTCTGGAGCGTATCACATTTCCGCTCCGAAGCCGTCCTGTTGTTTCAGGAGTTGATCACTGATCACCTCCTCCCTTAAACCCCCGGAGCTTCCACACAAACTTCAACTCCTCCTTTTTTTGCAGCTAGCTGGTTCTTTTTGGCGCTCCTAAATTCCATTTGCACAGGAGCTAAAATAAGAAACCAAAGTAAGCTAAAGTTTGATCATTTGTGCGTGAGGTGAAAGACGTGACGCATCACAGACCCACAACGCTCATCTCTCACTGCAGCGACTCCTCACAGCTCTGCACTCGTTTGCTTACTCTGCTCACTGTTTTAGCCTCCAGCTTGGAGCTATCTGGGGCTTGCAGCTATTTCAGCGTGAACAATTTGTTAAATGCAAACATTCTGTGTTGGCTAATTATGCTAGAAGCTTCTTTGGCATTTAAAAGTCACTGAACCATCAACCCATTTAAATACTTAACAAAATATGTTTGATCTGCAAAACCCGAAGCAAAGTGTCGTCACTGTTATTGCAGATGTGTAAAAACACAGAAGTCTGGTGTCGTAAAAGGTGCAGCTGATGGTAAATGGAGGCAGCTGATGGACGGAAGTCCAGCCTCCCCCCTCGCTGTCCCTCCCCCGCAACACCAGTACGTGTCTCAGAAGCGATTTAGCATGAAGTCCTGGTTTTAACCTTCCGCAGGCAGGCCGGGCTCGTCCACTTCCCCCGGTAGATCAGGGAATTGAATTACAGCATAATGTATGAACCCATTTGGCTGCAGAACGGAGGTCACGTGGTTTCAGGTCATCTGAGTGTGATTGGCCTTGGAAGGGTTAAAAAGAGTGTAGAAAGATGGTGGAATTTGGAGCGTTAAATGCTGCTAAGGTGCGACGTCGGTTGGCTGACAGGCTGCGCCCTCTCCCTGAAGTAACAATCGTGTTTGCAGCCTCTCCCAGAACCAGCTGGTCTCTGTGAGCGCCCGTTCCAGCCGCCCAGGTTGGACCCACTGAGGTTTCAACCCGTCCGTTTGTTCTTCTGAGACCTGCTGCTGAAGGAGCTGCAGCCACCTTCTCAGGCGGGAGCTGAGCGCCGCTGCTCTCCCGCGTCTCCGTGCTCCCCAGTTTGGCTCCACTGCTTTGCGACCGCCATCAAGACGAAAACCTAAGCATGTGTGTTGTTTTTAGGAGCGCTTTGTCCGGTGTCCCGAGGAACAAAGCAGGATTTCCTGTGTGGAACCAAAGCAGAGGCACACGTCCTAAATTTCTTCAAACACACTCCTGGAAGTGTGTTTGTGAGCTGAATATGCTGAGATGGTCCCGGACTCTTCGGAAGGAGAGAAACCGGCTTTCTTCAAAGCTTATGGAGCTTTGACTGATCTAGTCAGCGACATGAAAATCCCCGATGGCTATCTCCTGCCAAAGTTCACACAGACGCTACCTTTCCTCTGATGTGCGCCACAGCAAGGCCTTCACCGATTGGCTGTGGCATCGAGCTTGTTACCTTGGTGATGGAACTGAAAGGTCATTTTGCCTTGAGGATCAGGAGTGAGGAGCATCATAATCCTGGTTGTTGAAATCCACGTCACAGCACAGAAGCAGCTCATGAACCGGCGAGCCGGCTCGGCGACTGCACACCCATCGCCAATGCGAGTGGGCGGAGCCTCGCTGCGCCGCGGCACACATGCTCGCAGTTACGTGGCGTGCACCCACAGACGGGCGCAAACCTCTCCCCAACGGGGGCTGACAGCCACGTTCACTCAAGGACGGTCATGAGGTCTTGGAGAGCAAATCACCAGCAGAGAATATTGAGGATTCATTTTTGGAAGGTTGTTAAATGTCCCCGACAACAGCAAATGTATGCTCTGCTCATGGGAGAGCGAGAGAAAACAGGCACATCCGAAGGATATTCCACCATTACTCCAAATCAAATCACTCAAGCCTGGTTCATGCGGAACGTTTGTGTTCTTCTTGGCTCGAAGCTGCCGGAATGAACTAACGTCAACGTCTGAAAGAGCCGTGTGATGTTTTAGAGAAGATAAAATAAAACTAAAGTGGAGGAGAGAATCTCTCCAAACCAGCAGGCTTAAAACAGACTATTATTTAAAAGAAGATCTGAGGTTCTGGTCATGGTGCTGCAGGGTTGGTGGAATAATTACAAGAACATAAATGTGCCGGCTGAACACGCCACTCAGACCCTAAAACTCAAACACGGCAAAGTCCTAGCCGGCATAAACGTACATGACACGGAGCAGAGCAGCAGCAAAGATATAAACGTGTCTCCCTGCAGTTGGAGGAGAAAATAGCTTCAATCCAGGAAGCTCCTGCCGGTTGCCAGCGGCCACGTCTCAAAGTCCAACCCTCTTGAAGGGTTAGCGTCATAAACTGTGATTGAGGCGCGAGTTGGGTTTCCTATAGCAGAAAGAAAGATGAGATCAGAGTTCCTGCTGGTGGTGCAACCAGAGGAAAAGCTGCTGAAGCTTGTTTGTTTGGTTGGATTGATTCCAACCTCAGACGGTGCTTCACGAAAACCAACACGTTGTTTAAAGCCGCCTGATGCCAGCGCGCCAACTTTGCTTTGACTGCAAAGCATCAAAAATGAGCGCGTGTGAGTGAGCTCCCAGCAGGCGGAGCTTCAAGCCCTGGTCTCTAGGCGCTAGCTCATCTGGGAGTTCACCCCAAGCAGGAGGCATCTGAGTGTGTGAGGACACACCCGCACGTTGCAACAATAAGCTTTGATGACACCTTTATACACAACCCGGGTGCAGGTGGCAGGTTTTCTTCATCCCAGCTCTGGAATCCACACAGCAGGAGCTCCACCTCGGCGTCGGCCTCCTCCAGCAGCGGCTCCCATCGGGATTGCCACGGCTGCAGCTTTGCTACGCTGCTCAGGAGCACGGAGACAACCTCTGTGTGCTGCTCTCCTTCTCCAGCGCTCCGCTTCCTCGTTCTCTTCCTGTCTTGCTGGCTTTGAGCCCGAACGCACCTCAGGTGCTTTGATGCACGCTGAGCTCAGTGGGAGTCCAGATTCTTTTCTCACATCACAGAGGTTCCTCTTGATCAAATAAACAAACGCACCAGCGTAAAGCGTGATAGTGGACTGTGAGTTCACAAATGTGGTCAAATATGTCGGCACAGATCACAGGAAAGGGTTTTGCCTTCGAGCCGACACTCGGTGACTTCACCTCTGGTAAATATAGAACCTGAGATTAATTCAGAGCAGCTCGTTTCCGCTGCTTCTTAACATCTCGGGGTCTTTGAAAAGCAAAGGGAGGCGCTTTGTTTCTCAACAGAGCCGAGTTTTCTCCTCGCCGGGCTCTGACGCCTGGGCGCTGTGGTGTAAGCACGAGCGAGGGTTAGCTTAGTTTCGCTTCCTTCCTCTATTTCGTTTTCTGGCTTCCTGTAAATGTCAAAGCCAGTCTGAGCGCTGCTGCCTTCACGACTCCTCAGATTAGAATCCCACGTCATGGAAGACGGGCACACGCTACAACTGTTAGCATTTAGCATTATTAAGAATGAAAAAAGAACAGATCTGCAACTATGGCATCAAAAATGAATGCAAAAATGGATTTAGTGCATTTTAACCAGAAATGCTAACACATAATACCGTCAGGATGGTAATAACTATGAGTAGTGATAACAGGAGCACACGAGTGAAACTTACTTTGGACCAAACTACAGGAAGTGAATATCGTGATGTTTTCAGCGACGCTGAGCTGGACCAGAGGGCCTCAAACGCAACCAAAAGGACAAAACGCCGGTAAAATCCTGAGTCGCTCTGCTAGTTTCACTGAGCTGGACAGAAATGAGGGCGCTTCATGGACTGATTGAGATCTAAAAACAACAATCACAGCAGCTCAGTGTTTCCACTATGTGGAAATCAAAATAAACCCAAAGACACGAGCAGTCCCTCAAAATGAGATCGTCCAGATGTCTCTCCAGACCCGTCTCTGCGTTGACCTTCCCCTGTGAAGTGTGACCCTCCCCACACTCGCTGACATCCACAGCCACAGCAGACAGGAGCCTTCACGCCGCCACACGTGTCTGGGGTCCCCGCTGCCCCCGGCCCCGCGTCCTCTTTGTCTTTCCATCTCCCCGGTGAGGCCACGGCAGCCCTAAATGTGTTTCCACTGGCCAATGATAAAGTAGCTGCCAGGGCACCATTAATTATGCAGGAAAACAGGAGGAAACCCCTCCCTCAATTATGTAAATGTAACTTTAGGGTGAGGGTCGGGGGTGATGTGCACACATTACTGTGGATTGTTTCAGAAACGCAAGCGAGCGCTGCTTTTCAGGACGCTGATCACAGCTGCTAGTCTGGCAGGAAGGAGATGAGATGAGGCAGCTGAGGTTATCAGTGATGATCGGAGGGGAGCAGCCCAGCACGGTTATGAACCTAAAACGTGTTTCACAATGGTTTTTGGCAGGTGTCCCCTGGGAGACGTGATTCACACACAGCGTAGCAACCAGCCGCCAGCTCTGGACCAGCACTTGTGTAGTAAGAGCTCACCGAAGTGTGAACTCACACATGTGCTCTGGGACCGAGCGTAAGGCTGCTAATGCTAATTCACTTCTGAATGAATGCAAAGCGTACTCTGCCTTAGCCACCCAGCCGTGCATAAAAGGAACCGGGCCTATAAATAACCCCGTCCGGCCACTGGGTGCGGCCCAGCGCTGACCTGACCCCTCGATGCTCCATTCGGCGGCTGCGCTGCCAACCTCGGATGGTAAATGGACCAATCGGCTTCTTCTCCTCTTACACTCGGAGCGGGTTTCTCTGGAGTCTGTGAGTAAGCAGATACCTGCACGGTGGGCTCACGTTGGCCCTGATGACATTAGCATCCACTAAGCCTTTTTTAAGAACCAGATGTACATTTCACTGAGCGTCCGGCTGTGACGTTGACGTTGGGATGTTATTACCGTGGAAACCAGACTAACCCTCCTCTCCATCTTATGTGCAGTGCATCCATATCCTTCCGTCTGTGACGGCCAGGTGAAAGCAGCACCGGCGGCCGAGCCCACGTCTTCGGCTCCTTCTGCAGCAGGTCTGCAGGCGCGGTAGGTGAGTCCGCCTCGCTGCGCTGTCGCAGAGCCAGAGCCACGGATTCACTCCCGCCAAGGAGGACATTCATCTGCTCAGGCTGTTCTGAGAGCAGATGGCGCTCCGCAAACAGCACCCACATGGGGCTGCGCTTCTCCACTTATCTCTCCTGCTTATCCATGCTGCGTGCGTGCATGTTGAATGCATGCAGCATGCACACACTCCTACTTGTTTTGTGTTGGTAAGTTCTCACAAAGTCAGCAGATGGATAGATAGATAGATGGATGGATAGATAGATGGACACACAGACAGACAGACAGAGAACTTCTGCTCTGGGCTCCTACCTGGGACATCTGCGGGCGAAGGTTGATCTCCTTCAGGTTGATGGTCTGGGGCCGGAGGTTGTTGAGGAGGTGGCAGAGGAGAACCCCGTCCCGGAGGGTCTGGGCCAGGTCGAACACCTGCGCGGACTCCCATGTCACCCGGTGGTTAGGGGGGAGCACCTTGCAGTTAATTAACCACAGCGAGCACTGCTTCCAGTACTCCATCACTACTGGCACTTCGGCGTCGCGGCAACTGTGAAGGTGCTGACTTTAAAATCAGATCTAAGTGCTGACAGCTGGGTCGTTAGCTGCTATCCATTATGTATCCACCAAAGGAAGGAACAGAAGCGCCGCGGAGAGACGGAGAGGAGCCGCGGAGGCGCTGTGGAGGAGACGGTCCTGCGTTCTGGAGACGACTGTGAATGGAAGCGCGCACTGCGCTCTCGCTCTCTCTCTCTCTCTCTCGCTCTCTCGCTCTCTCTCTCTCTCTCTCTCTCTCTCTCTCTCTCGCTCTCTCTCTCTCTCTCTCTCGCTCTCTCTCTCTCTCTCTCTCTCAGAGAGACACATCTTTCTTCCCTCCCCCTCGGTTCCTCACCTCTTCCGCTCGTCACTTGTGGTGCGCTGCATGAATTCACAGCAGAACGTATGACAAGACAACCAGAGTTCATGGCCGAACTGGGCAGAAACGTGTCATTAAATCGCTGTTTACTTGGGCCGTTTTGGCAGCTGACGTTCATACCTCTGGCAGCAAAGCCTTTAAAAAGTTAAAATAAATCAGACGGCGCCGCAGAAATGTGCTGCAAACACAACAAAAACTTCATAGGATCGGACATAAATAGGAAAAATAATAATAACAACAACAAAAATAAGAAGAAGAACAACAACAACAACAACCCAAATATGAATTATAATAATTAAAAGGAGTGAATCGCAGATCTGAAATCCACTGCGTAAATGTGGCTGACTGAGGCTGATGGGCAGCTTTCCAAATCCTCTCATCCTGAACTCGTCCGCTCCTCTCCTTGGTGCTGCTGTTGGGTCAGCAAATCTCTTTTAGTCTGTGGTCTTTGTGGAGGAGGGAGTTGATTTTAGCCGCCTCTTTGTGCGCCATCACACCATGCCATGGCTGGCGTTGCGCACATGCCAGGGGAGGTGAGGAACGGCCGGATGCTGGCCCACCTCTCCGCACCCGTCTCCTGTTTCAGCCGCCTTTCTCAGACCTCCTCTCAGACCAGAGGGACCATGGGGCCACACGATTATCAGCATTCTTCTCATTAATGAAGGCCAGAGTCGCCAGTACAAAGGCATGTTCTGCTGTTGCATTCAGGAACGCTTGGGGAAAAAAGCCTTTTCTCATGTGGGTTATTGTTGCAGGTGTGCGTGCTTGTGTGTGTTTACATCATCATCCAACCTGGTTGGCAAGGCTGCATTGACTCAGATGCATTGTTTGTTTGTTTGTTGGCCCGGGCCGCTCTTGGCCCTTGTCCTGCTGCCGGTCCTGAAGCAGAGCAGGAGACCCCAGAGAGGTTCATGAACCACATAGTCGGGGCCGAGCGGCGCTGCGGCGGCGCTGATGCAGTAAACAGCACCATGGTGCACATTGTTATTTGAAGCGGAGACTTTCCAGGCCCCAGCGTGACATCCCCTGATCAAAGCCCCTCAAAGCTCCGCGGCCCCCTGGCAGACAGGCCCCGCTGCATTATCTGCACACCATCAATATCTCCCTGCACGTTTGCCAGCTTGTAATTTATAGAGCCTCACTCAGCTCGTTGTGTCACTGGATCTGGCGACAGGGGCTGATCTATTTGTGCAGCTTTCACATGCCCCTCAGCCAAGGACACGTTATCTCTCCGGCTCCTGCGCTTCAGTCCCCTGAAGATCCCTGTTCAGGCTCCTGTTTGACCTTGTTAGTCCTCTCGTAGAGGTGACGCTAGGGCTGCAGCCGCAGCTGCTTTTAGTCGCGCTTTCTAAAATCTATCGATCATTTCGGCGCCCTTATTGCGCTGGTTTAGGAGGCCGGAAGAAAAATCAATGGCTTGGGAAGCCCATGAGAGGTCAGGGATAAATGGAGCCTGGGTGGGTCTGGAGGGGTGGAGGGATCGGCCACGGCAGCACGAACACAGCAGAGAAGATGAAAGATCAAAGAGGCGCCTTTCAAAGCCATCACTACCTGGACGTCACAGAAATAACACGATCTATGGGCGTCTGGAACATTTTGTGGGAGACTCAGGAACACGGACGGGGCGTTGGCTTTGGTTGCTCCTGAACGTTGGTGGACTTTAGGCTCTTCGTCAGAGATGTCCTGGAGTTCGGCCCATGATGTCACTGAAGGAGAACTTTCATTATAAAACATAATTCAATAAAATGGGGTTTCCAAAGATGCAGCCCTGGACTGTAGTGCCACCAGCAGGTGGAATGATGATACGCAGCAGAAACAAACCGGCGACCTTTACCCTTCAAAGAACTAGCAAAGATCGAAGTGGTCTACTGTCAGTGAACTGGCTTTCATGTACTAAAACATGAAACTCGTCCTAATGTTTCTCAAGGCCTGTGATAACTAAATACCAGTTCAATCAAGTACATATGTTTCCTTTAAATTAACATCAACATGGGCAATGTTTGTCTCTCATGTGAGCTAACTTCCTAATTATTGATGTAGAGACACACGTGAGCGAGGGTGATTTCATGAGCTCAGCTCGGTTTTTTGAGCTGACTGAGTGCCTTTTTACTCTGATTTGTGATGGTGCAAAGACGCCTCCGGAGGTGTGAACCAATTAGAATAGAAAAAAAACATTTTAGCTTCACTCAAACATGCGAGCGAAGGTCTGGTGTTCTTCGCCTCCACCTCAATGAGGCGTCTTTGCCACAATATGATCACAGGTCACAACTACTAACAAAACACAACTTCTGCTTCCAGGTAAGGACAAGCAGAACCCACAGATCTCCGAGATAAACGGCAAAGATGACGAGAGGAAGTGGTGTAAGTACTCAGAACCTGAAGCCTTTCCCACCTGGGTCGTTAGATGGAGTCAAATCTGCGGAGTAAAGCTGTTCAAGGAGGATTTGATCTTGTGGTTGGATCATCTTGAACTCTGGAGGTGGAGCCTCAACATCCGCACGTTCTTTCCTTGGTAGACAGTAGCAGTACGACGCTCGATGCCGAGTCTAAGAACGATAGCTACCATCCATCCTGCAAAAGGAAGGGTCGCCCTCGCCTCAGGCGCCGCTTCGGGACGGAGCCCTCGGACCCCGAAGGTGTGGAAGGACACATCAGGAACATCAGGAACATCAGGAACATCGGGAACATCAGGAGGAAACTCGCCCAATACCGCCCAAAAGGGAAAAAGAAAAGGGTTATGTTAAAGACTGAAAGACAGAAGCTGGAAGTAGCCAGAAGATGTGAGTAACAGACACACTGTAGTTAAAAAAAAAACTAACTGTGTGTGTGTGTGTGTGTGTGTGTGTGTGTGTTCTGTGTCTAGAGGACTTTTTTTCCAAGTACACTCAGGAAGAACTCATCAAGTGTGGAGGATGTGGAAATGTGTTTAGTGGCTATTGCATAAAAGATTATTTACCTGTGAGTCCCTGTCGCTTGTCCACACACACACACACACACACACACACACACACACACACACACACACACACACACACACACACACACACACACACAGAGTCATCAAGCAACAGAAGAGTCCAACAAACTGGTTTTTCCTTCCAGGTTGCCATCAAACACATCCTAAGGAGGAACGTCAGCTTCACTTGGGACCGGCATGGAGACCGGGTCCCGACGGAAGTGGCCATCATGCTGAAGCTCTCCCAGGACACGACGGGATCGGCCGCTCACGTTCGCCTGCTGGACTGGTACGATCTTTTCTTTCAGGTGATCCTGGTGCTGGAGTGGCCGGTGCCGTGCACAAGCCTCTATCACTACTGCAGAAACAAGTCCAAGCTTTCCTTAGAGGAAGACAAGGCGAAAGTAAGTTCCTGGAGCGGAAACTGCAACAAAAAATATATCAAGTCGGACAGACAGTGTGCAAACTTCAGATCTGCTAAATCCAATTTCTTCAGATAGTTGGAAGTTTTATTGTGGACGAGAAGGTTGCTTTTAAAAGTCTTGAACACGGAAGTTCACAAACATCAACCTGCAGATGTTCCTGTTTCCTTGCCAGGAAATAATGAAGCAGCTGGTGGAGGAAGTGAAACTCTTTGACAGTAAGGGCATCTTCCACCGAGACCTGAAGGTGGAAAATATCCCGATTAACACAAACTCGGGGGAGCTGCGGATCTGGGTCATCGATTTTGGCCTGGGCTGTTTCTTCACCAAGCGATCGGTGTATCACGTCTTCCGAGGTAAGAACGTTAGCTTCAGCTTGGCTTTCTCCTCGCTCACCCAGACCCTCTCTGGCTGTGCAGGAACACCCCAACATGTCCCTCCAGAGTACACCAACCATGGCAGGTACACGGCTGGGCCCACCACCGTCTGGCAGCTGGGCGTGGTCCTGTATGAGATGCTCCACAAAGAGAAGTTTGAGACCATTCCTTTTCTCCTGAAGGAACAAGTGATCAGGGACGACCTGTCAGACGGTAGGACTCAAAGTGTCATTTTCACACATGTCTGCACATCCTGCTCCTCTGACGGATGAACCGGCCGCGTCTCTGCTCCAGACTGTAGATGTTTTTTGGACGGATGCTTGGCCGTCCAGCCCGAGAATCGGATGACCCTCGAGCAGATGCAGCTGCACCGGTGGCTCCTCAGGTCTTCTAGGTTCTCCTTCTGCACAATGAGAACAAAGTTGTGTTTGTGTGCTGTTGGCTGAACCGCTGAGTGTGTAAGACGCTCAGAAGAAAAGTGCCAATAAAGGCTGAGGAGCGACCAGCCAAGAACGCTTGGCTAGAACCGAGGAGACGGTTCCGGGGTTCCTTCATGAGGAAACAGTTGTTCGTGCTGTCACCTCAGAGCAAGAAGGTTATTACCGTTATTATTAGGACATTTGGGGGATTGGTGGGTGTGTGTGTGTGTGTGTGTGTGTGTGTGTGTGTGTGTAAGAATGTCTGTTACAACCTAAAATATCTGATTTCCTGGCAGCGTGTGGCCCTTGGGCTATTTTCTCTTTTCTTTTGAAGGTACTTCCTCTCGCCTGCTTCAGGTGTGTGAGCTAACTTCTCTGTTATCAGCTGCACTGACTGATCTCACGAGAAAGATTATATTTAATAATGCAGAAGTCTTTAAAATCACTCTTTTAAGCAGGACCAAAAGCAGCACAAACAAAGGCAAAGGTTCAATCCAATTTACTCCAAGTCAATCTACTTTTATGTTTATTATGAAAAGATGAAAGCTGAGGTAAATATTTTAAGGCTAATGGCAGCTGGTATTTAAACTATGTCAAAAATTAAAATCCCCAAAACAAAGTAAACTGGAGAAGAGATGCCAGGTTAGCACATTTTAAATAAATATGAGTTATTGGATGATAGCAAAACACATTTAATGATAAATTACCTGGATTTTTTACCTTCCTTTCCCTTCACACTACAAACTTCTTTAGGATCACATTTTGTCTTTTTAGGAATATACTTTAATTTCGTGTGTGTGTTTTGCAGGAGGTTAACGCCGATGTTCAAAAGTGAATCACTTTGTTTTCCCTGTTTGTAGACAAAATACACGCCCAACAAAAACTGGTGCAATTCAACATCATTTCAGGGGACACTGAGATCAGTCGGAGCGCAAACTACAACTTGAGGCCTCGTAAAAGGAAAAACCTGATAGAACCCAAATGCCACAACAGGAAGTTGATTCGAATAGACACTAGCAATGGTAAGTTGGCCAAAGGGATCCGTCTCATCCGCTTCCTGTCGGAATGAAACGTGAGATCTGCCGTTTTAGGTCATTTTGATAAAGCGATGCAATAAAAACAGGATCAAACTGTCTAAACTGTCATTCGGAGATTCTCTAAAAGAAACACTCGCTGGTTGGTGGTTTTTGTACTGTTTGTAGACAGTAGCAGTACCTCCCAACATGATTCAGAGTTAAAAACCAACAGCTGCTACCAGTCCTGTAGAAGGAGGCCGACTCCTTTTCCTACACACTGGAAAAGTCTCTCAGAACCTGAGCCGCAAACGGCAGTTGCACAACGTGGAGGTTACTCAATAAAGGGCAAGAGGAGGAAGATGGGAAGACGTAAGAGGAAGACAAAAAAGGTTCTCAGCAACAGCGAAAAACAGACCCTGAGAGCCGTCAGAACAGGTTCGTGCCCGAAAGTTGTTGCTTTGGTTGATCACTCGCACGCTCACACTCCACAGGCTGGTTTTTCCCCCGACGATGTGAACGAGTTAAAGCAAGCGTTGTGTGTGTGTGTGTGTGTGTGTGTGTGTGTGTGTGTGTGTGTGTGTGTGTGTGTGTTTGGTGTTTAGCTGCTTTTCAGTCCAAGTACCAAGAGCTGTACATGATTGGCTGTGGAGGGTTTGGAGATGTGTTTGCAGGCTCGCGCATACAAGACAATTTACCTGTGAGTCCCCATCTCTGTCCAACACACACACACACACAATCACCAAGCAAGAAGAGGCTAATAAAAGGTTTTTTCCTCACAGGTTGCCATCAAACACATCCCTAGAAGAAACGTCTACTCCAAACTCCCGGTACTTCCTCTCTTTTACACAGATGTGCTCCCCGACCTCTGGAAGATCTGACATTCTCCTTTCCTTCACTCTGTCTGGGGTAACACTCAGGACCAAAATGGAGACTGGATCCCGACCGAAGTGGCTCTGATGGTGAAGCTGTCGTGGGAGACGGCGGGATCGGCCGCTCACGTTCGGCTGCTGGACTGGTACGACCTTTTCGATCAGGTGATCCTGGTGCTGGAGCGGCCGGTGCCGTGCATAGACCTCTTTCACTACTGCAGACACAGGAGCAAACCCATCCTGGACGAAGACAAGGCTAAAGTAAGTTCTGCAAAGACAACCTTGGTGCTGCAGATTCCCAGTGGAGTTCGCCTGAGCCCCTTCACTGTGTCCTCCTCAGGTGATCATGAAACAGCTGATAGAAGAGGCTAAACTCTTTGACAGTAAGGGCATCTTTCACCGAGACTTAAAGCTGGAAAATATCCTGATTAACACAAACACGGCGGAGCCGCAGATCTGGGTCATCGATTTCGGCGTGGGCTGTTTCTTCACCAAGCGATCGGTGTATCGCGTCTTCCAGGGTAAGAACGTTACCTTCAGCTTGGCTTTCTCCTCACCCTGATTGTGGAGGCCTCTCACCTGGCTGTGCTGTACTGTAGGAACACCCCAACATAGTCCCTCCAGAGTATAATTTTCGGGGTCGCTACAGGGCCGGCCCCACCACCGTCTGGCAGCTGGGTGTGGTCCTGTATGAAATGCTCCACGATGAAGACTTTTCCACCATCCCTTTCCTCCTAAATAATCTGTCAATTGACAAAGATCTGTCTGAAGGTAGGGCCCAAAAGCCGCCCCCATTCCCGAACTCTAGCCTCTATCCCAGCTCCTCCGAGCGACCACTCTCAGCCGCTCTCCGTCCCTCTTTTCTCCAGAGTGTTTAGATTTCCTGGACAAGTGTCTGGAGGTATTTCCCAAGCGGCGAATGAAGCTGGAGGACATGCAGTTTCACCCCTGGTTCAGTCAAAGCACCAACATCTTCTCCAACTTCTCAATGTTCAGGAGCCAGTTCAGCTTTTATTAAAAATGCAGCCTCCACATTTGTGTTACCCCTGTTGCGCAACTTGTGCGGTACCACGCTGTAAGACGTGATTCTATGTTGGTGGATCACACCTAAAATGTAGTTTTTCCCAACAATAAAAACTCCCACCAGTAGGGTTTGGGCAGCTTATTTTAGCAAGTCTGCTAAAAAAGAGGAAGGTGTGAACCAATGTACTGATTTTAAATTCAAAGCCAGTTTCATTTGTACCAACAAGAACCGACCAGAATCCAGAACATCACCCACGTTAAAAACGTGGGTGAAAACCCACGTTAGAAACCTCTGTTCCCTCACATCCTCCCCTCTTCTTCTCACCAGGATTATCAACTTCCTGTCTTCCTCGGGGATCTGGCCCAGGGCTGAATTTATCAAATGAGGAGCTATTTTTTAGGGGCACACCTAAAGGGTCTTGGTCTTTTTAAGAAGAGCTTTGGGGGCCAAATGCAAATGCATTTGCTCTAAAACCCTGTTTTAGTGACCCACATTTGTCAAAACAAATGTCAAACAACAAACATGTTAGTTCTTGTTTTTAATTGTATTTTTGCATTATAATGGACTAGAACGATGCAAAATGTTGTAAAAAGTGAGAATCATTTCAGGTTTTTGGAGGGTTATTGTGTTTTTTTGTTTTTTTTAATCCCGTTAATTTGGTATGACCTCAATGTCTGGAGTCTTTGTGAGTCTCTGTACATGCAGATTGAATTTGACAGGCTGTTACTAAAATCACCTTTGCCTTGTAGAGAAACTCCCTTTGCTGCCGTTGCAGCACATCTGCCTAACTTCCTCCCACTCAGCAGGTAGCTGCTGCTTTCTGCTCTGATCACATCCAGACCTGAAGAGGCTTCTTGTTCTCCAGTTCTTCCCCAAAAACAGGGGTTAGTGGTCTGGAAACAATGTGCCAGATGTGTCAAACATATCTCATCAGCAGATGAAGTCACAGATCAAATCCCTGCACTTCCAGGAGTGTAATTATAAAAGAAAAATAGCTGCTGCACCAGAGGTCCCTTTGTGAGTTTAAATCTGTAGAAATGTGTTTGATAATTGGTTATACACAACAGTAGGTTCAAGCAGGTGCCATTTACCTATTTAGTTTTATGAGCCCTTAACTTTAGTACTTGAACTTATGCATTCATCGTTTCATTGTGGCTATAAATTGTTTTTAACCATTACCTCATAGTAGGGCACAATCTTAAAAAACATGAGAACGTGTATATTAGGAAATATAAAACTGGGGTTTTTTTGTGTGTTTATATGATGATGTTTCCATTAATTTTGTCCTTGAGTTTGTGGCGCGATGCGCATGCGCACACGGCCGTCAACGCACCGCGGCTCCATCTTGCCGTGTAGACGATCTTTGAGCCCGTCAGCTGGGTGGAACTGCGACAGAAGCTGCCTGGATGACACTTTCCGTCGGGATGGCGCTTTAGCTCGCACCGCGACGCCCTGTTTAAAGTGATCGCTCCTCCTCTTCAACATGGATTTTAATGTTAAGCGGTTAGCCGCAGACGCCGGCACCTTCCTGAGCCGCGCAGTTCAAGTAAGTGTGGCCGTTTAGTGTCTGAAAGTTGGTGATTTGAAACGTTTGCTGCTAGCCTAGCTAGCCGGCTAGCGTTAGCTTGCTAGCTAAAGTGGAGACGCGTTCGTGGCTCTTCATTATCTCTATTAGCTAGCCAGCCCGTTTTTAGACCACTATAGCTATTATCTCCAGAAAAACACTGCTTGTACAAGATAAGGACGTGAGTTTAACGGCGAGTTGTAAGTTGAACCTCAAGTCCAACTTCGGAGCCTGTTTTTAGACGACTGTTGAAGCCTCCGCCACGGAGCTGTTTGATTTGGACCACGTTGGTGGCAAATCGAGTCACCTCATTGATGACAGTCATGTTGCTGTGTCCATTGTTGTTGCTTGTTTTGTTTTCCAGTTCACAGAAGAGAAGTTTGGTCAGGCGGAGAGGACCGAGTTGGACGCCCACCTGGAGAACCTTCTGGTCCGGGCTGAGAGCACCAAAGTCTGGACCGAGAGGATCATGAAGCAGACCGAAGTGCTGCTGCAGCCCAACCCAAGTACGACTGTGTGTGTGTGTGTGTGTGTGTGTGAGGCAAAAAAATGCACCACAGCATATTTACAGACCTGTCCCCTCCTGCCTGCGGTCTCATGACTTGGTAATTGAATTTTCCCGCCGCAGACGTCCGGCTGGAGGAATTTGTCTACGAGAAGCTGGAGAAAAAAGCCCCCACGCGGATGAACAACCACGAGCTGCTGGGCCAGGCCCTGATGGACTCGGGGAGCGAGTGTGGTCCCGGGACCGCCTACGGTGCGCCGCTCGGCTTCTTCCCGGAGGTGCCGGGAGGACGGCGCTCCTCTGACGCTGTGTCGACCTTTCAGGCAACGCGCTGATGAAATGCGGCGAGGCGGAGAAGCTGATCGGCGGCGCGGAGCGTGAGTTCATGCAGGGTGCCGCCATCAACTTCCTGACGCCTCTCCGGAACTTCCTGGAGGGCGACTTCAAGACCATCCTGGTAAAGCACAGCTGACCTCTGACCTTTCGGCCCTTTGGCCCAACCGCTGGTCTCTGTGTGCAGAAGGAGCGGAAGCTGCTGCAGGTCCGGCGTCTGGATCTGGACGCCGCCAAAACCCGACTGAAGAAGGCCAGGCTGGCCGAGGCCCGAGCGGCGGTAAGCCGGTCCCCCGTCTCCCCTGTCCCGCCGTCTCCAGCCGTTTAGAGTCACATGAGCAGCTCAGGGCCCTCGGCTTCCTCCCGCCAGCTGTTCCCAGCTGAACTGTTCCTCCAAAGGGGCTGGTGTAAAGACATTCCTGACCACACTCCTGGGTCGCCTCCCAGCCAGCGGCTCTGGAGCGCTGGATCGCGTGTGTGTGTGTTTGCGCGTGTGTGTGCGTGCACGGAGCCTCGTCGGCGGCTCTTCTGGAACAGTGTTTGAGCTCTGGAAGGGTGATGAAAGCAGCTCTAACCACTGTCTCACTGTGTTTGAAAAAGCAGCAGATGTGAGCGGTGGAGGTGACCGAGGTGAGTGCTGGAGCCGTCCCCCACACACACACACACACACACACACACACACACCGCACCCCACAGGGCTCCCCAGTGTGAGGACAGGACAGAAGCGGTGTTTCTGTCCTGTCCTGTCCCATCGTCCTCGCTGTCCCGGTCTTCTGTGGCGTCACACTCGTCCTCCTCATCCACCGCCCCAGTCTGGCCTCAGAGGTGTTGATGTTTGCGTGGTGAGTGGAAGTGTCTCACCATCAGGTGTGTGTGTGTGTGTCTCCGTGTCCCCGCCCCCAGGCGGAGCAGGAGCTGAGGGTGACCCAGAGTGAGTTTGACCGGCAGGCGGAGATCACCCGTCTGCTGCTGGAGGGCATCAGCAGCACGCACGTACGTGGCGCGCTGCGCTGCGCTGGCGCGTTCACGCCTTCACACTTGTCAGGGCTCTCTTGTGCACCTGCAGGCTCACCACCTGCGCTGCCTCAACGACCTGGTGGAGGCTCAGAGCAGCTACTACGCCCAGTGCTACCAGTACATGGTGGACCTGCAGAAGCAGCTGGGCAGGTCAGAACTCTCCGCCTCGGGTTCTCGTCTTCTCGGGCCTCCGTCATTCCTCCGCTCCTCCCCCACCAGTTTCCCCTCCTCCTTCACCAACAACAACCAGGCGTCGGTGTCGGGCGGGGCCGGCGCGTCGGCGCCCACCATCGCGGTGTCGTCCTCCCTGCCCAGCGCGCCGCCGGCCCCGGGCGGCTTCAGCGAGCTGCGCGGCTCCGGCGCCAGCCGCAGAGCCCGCGTGCTGTACGACTACGACGCCGCCAGCAGCAGCGAGCTGTCCCTGCTGGCCGATGAGGTGAAGGCGCCGCCCCGCCGTCGGCACGGAAACGGCCCCCCGCCGGCCGTTGGTGAACGCGTGTCTGTCGCCGCAGGTGATCACGGTCAGCAGCGTCCCGGGGATGGATTCTGATTGGCTGATGGGCGAGAGAGGCAACCAGAAGGGCAAAGTCCCCATCACCTACCTGGAGCTGCTCAACTGAGCCCCCCCCCGCCCCCCGCCCCTCCGCCGCCGCCTCGTATTTATGTTGTGTTGCAGTGCCAGGCTTCGCTTCTTTGCCTCCGCTCGGCGGCTTCCAGCCCACATACGTCCCGACGGCCTCCTCCGCCCCCGCGGGTGTCGCCGTGCCGACACCCCGCGCCTGAGCTTCTGCGGGGCCCCGGGCCCCCACCCTCTACGCCGTTCCGCTCGGATGCTGACTGAAACTCAAGTACTTTTAAAAGGGCAACATGCACTTGGAGAGTGGTAGGGAGGATTTTAGAGTCTTACTGGTTTTGTACGGGCCAGGGCCGGAGCTGCCCGCCATCACGTCTCCTTTTTAAGAGCAGCAGCTGTTGGTGATGAGCTTTGATCCCAGAAACTCTGCAAACCGAGTCGACAGCGTGATTCCAGCTGTGATGGTTGACGGAGGCGGACGAGGAGCTGTGGGCTGCTGACGGACCACAGTCGGATGTCTCGGATGCTAGAAGTGCGAAGTCCAGTCAGCACGCCCGCCCCCGCCTGCTTCCCTGGGCCCACCAGCAGTATTGGGACTGAACGTCTCCTTCATGTTTCTGACCTAACAGGAAGTTTAAAACAAGCACAGCCTCAAGAACTCCAAGACCAGCAGCCGTTAGCGCTGCGTCAGACGATTGATTTATGCATTCATGTTGTGACCAGTGGGAGATTTCTGTTGGTTGACCAGTGAAATCTGTCAAACCTGCATTTCAGCTCCACCGTTTGGCCCCGTTTCCTTCTGGGAGATTAAAGCGCATTTCTACAAGGCTGCTTTGGGTTTGATGTTTGACTGAGGCACGAGGAAACAGTTGGAGGAGGCTTCTATGATGTGGTTCGTGAACGTTATCGAGTGTTGGTTCGAGCGGCTGCGGCCGGTGGTTCCGGCCGCGGCCGCCAGGGGGCGGAAACGAGTGGGAACCCGGTCCGCCGGGCTCGGAAGTGAAGGTTAGTCTGAAAACAACGAAACGCGACTTTTCAAACGTACCTCAAAGCTTTTTAATGATGATTTCTGCAGGGGAAACAGCTTTAGGGTTCATGAGGCCGCGCTTCAAAGCAAGCACGTGCTTGTGAGGCTTTGAGCGCCCAGTCTGAACACAAACGCCGGTGTTTTGTTGGTCATTCCTGACTCATTTCCCCTCCGGATTCCACCATCCCCAGGCTTCCTTTATTTGCAGCTGTGCACCAGAGATGACCAACCGACAGAAGAGTTGAGACGCATCAATCTGACACCGGCGCGCTGAAAGCGGCTGGAAAAGCCCCCAGACTAGGCCCTGCAGGAGGCCCCCGCAGGACACACACGTCTGGAGACTTCCTCTCCGCTTCCTGAACCGCCGCCTGGCGTCAAACCGGACAGTTCTATTCTCCCCGCTCCCGTCGTGGAGACCATCGGTGCATTGACCTTTGACCTTCCGGGACCCCCTGGAAAGAGAGCGCGCTTTGCCCACAGCAAACGTGACCTGAACTCAGGCCTAAAAATAGGCGAAGCCCGTTTGGGGTGTGGAAACCTCACACTCTGGATGAGGATCGGCCCAGAGGCTTCCTCTTTCTGCCGCCCACAGTTTGGCTCTCCACACCAGCCCAAGCCTCCGAACCGCCTTGTGAACGCCTCGCAAGCGGGGGAGCCGACGGCGTCTCCTCCTCCAGGACAGAAACCCAGAGACGGGACCAAGCGCTGCTGGTTCGTCCTCAACAGTCCAACAGGTCCAAGGTTAAAGGCTAAAGGTTAAAGGTTACAGGCAGGAAACGAAGGCCAGAGTTTAGGTCTGTTTGGCAGCAGCTCCAAATAACGGAGCCGACGGATGAAGGATGGATTCCTTGTTGGATCCCAACCATCAGGATGTGCCCCCCCCCACCCATGAAACACCTAGTTAGGCTCTAAATCCTCATTTTCCCACCGTTTTTAAGGTTTTTCTGTGGGAAACTTAGATGGGACGGGGTTTCTTGCGTTTAGCTCCTCTTTTCTGCCCAGTAAGCAGATCAAAGTCTGACTGTTTCCCATCAACCCGCTGTTGCAACCTCTTTCCCCATAGAGCTCTGCGGTCAGGAGCATTTGCGTGACTTTACGCCGCCCGTTGCCATGGAAACCACGCCCCTACTGCCTCCTGGCCGTTACCCCTGAAGCTTTTCTTCTCTGTCAGATGATGAAGGCGTGATGAAGAGCAGGGGTCCGGGCTCGGCCGCGTCCCCGCAGGCGCGTCCACGCCGGGCCCTCCTGACCCGCTGTGTCAAGCATCAGTAACAGCGACGTTCTGCCTCTGCTCCAGTTTCTCTCTGGCTGCTGCAACCGCCATGACCCCGCCGTGATACCGCTGTGGTAATCTGGTTTCTCTCTGGTTTCTCCACCAGCTCTGCCCCCCCCACCCCCACCCCACCCCGGTGAGCAGCGTGCACGCTTCCGTCCACATCTTTACGGTAAACACACCCTGCCTGTGCCCGAGAGCATGTGCGCCGCTGGGGAGGGAAGCTCCGCCCCCCGAGGCGCAAACGGACACTTGCGCGCATCTCAGCAAAACAGGAAATTTCATATCCTCTCTCTGCTTGTAGCTGCTGTTTGCGTCGCGCTACTTCTGCATAAGGTCACGCACGCACGTACGCAAGCGCGCACACCCCACAGGGAAGGGGGGGGGGGGGGGGGGTGAATTTTCTGGCAATATGAGACATTTTTAGGCTTTTTTCAGTAGTTGTTTTATTTCCAGCACTGGTTCAGGCCGCCTCAGTAGGACGTGGGCTTCAAACACTTCTTCTGGATGGACTTTTGTGGCATTTTTGGCCTGAACGTTTGGAGGACGATCACCAAAATGCCCAGGAAGGACAGACAGATGGGTAAAAAAAGCAGAATGTACCAGACGAAGGATTCCCCGCCCTCCTTCTGACACACAAACAGGTCCGAGCGGTCCACTCGGTGTGTCCCGAAGACCAGATCCTCACATTCCAGCTCGGATCGTCCCACCACGCTGACGGCTTCCAGCGCCTGCAGCCATTGGATCTGGCAGCAGTTGAAGGGATTCCCCCTCAGGAAAACCTTCTGAAGCTTAGCGGCTAACGTGCGCGCCTGATCGGTGGGGAGCACCGACAGTTTGTTGTCCCTCAAGTCCAGCACCAGCCCCTTCAGGTCCAGGTCCAGGAGCGACGGGGGAAGGTGGGCAAGGGAGTTCCTGGAGATGTTTAGGAAGGTTAGGCTGTTGAACCCGGAGAAGTCCAGGTCCTGGATGCGAGTGTTGCCCAAGCCCAGATGTTGCAGCGTCCCGGAGAGACTTTGTAGGGCCTCCTGGACAATGAGCCCGACGTTGTCCGACAGTTCCAAGTGTGTGAGCGGCAAACCGCCGAAGGCGGACGGCGGAACTGTCTTTAGGTCGCATCCTCTAAGGTAAAGCCGCCGCAGAGATGTGACGTTCCTCCAGTCGGCACAAGTGGACAAAGCGTCCACGCTGAGGTTAGCTTCCCCGGGGAGACAAATACCAACCTTGTTATAGCTGAGGTCGACGGACCCGAGACTCGGCAACCAGGAGAAAAGTCCCGCGGGGAGGCGCTCCAGGCGGTTGAGGCTCAGGTTCAGGTAGGTCAGGTTGCCGAGGGCAGTCGCCGCACCTTCATCGGCAACCAGCTGGCTCAGCCGGTTGTTGCTGACGTCCAACTCGTACAAGCTGCCGGAGAACCGCTCCGAGGTCAGATTCAAGGTTTCCAGGCAGTTGGTGCACAGGTGGAGCCGCTGCAGAGCCGGCATTTTCTGGACGAACCCCGCGGGGAAGTACTCCACCTGGTTTCCCTTGAGGTCCAAGATCTCCACAGAGGAGACGTCGCCGTGGAGGCTCTCGTCCCACAGCTGGACCGTGATGTTCTTCCTGTCCTGGTTGACGTTGTAAAAGTCCACGGTGGTAGTCAGGTTGGTCTTCGTGGCGTTGGCGCCCAAGCGTTCGTAAAATCTGACGCTGTTGTGGGACAGATCAAGTTTCCTCAAGCGGCTGCGGCCGGGCAGGAAGGGGAAGAAGAGGAGCCTGTTGTGGGACAGATCGAGCGTCTCCAGCTGGAAGGTCTCGTTGAGGTCTGGTCTGGAGATGAACCACTCGATGGCATTGTAGCTGGCGTTGAGGACCACCAGGTGGGTCATGTGGAAGTCGTACAAGCAGGGCAGGTAGTTGAAGGCCAGGTTGAGCCTCTGGAGCTGGGGCGTGCTGCCGAAGGCGCCGTCGATCTCGAACACTACGTTCCTCTGCAGGTCCAGTTCTTTGAGCTGGAGCAGGTCTCTGAAGGAGGACCCGTCCAGCCTCTTCAGGAGGTTCCCGGAGAGGTTGAGGTACTCCAGGGAGGTGAGGTTTTGGAGCAGAGCACCAGCCATGTCTTCGTCCAGGAAATTCTCCGAAAGGTCCAGAAACCGAAGGCGGGGCAGAGTCCTTAATGCGCGGCTGCTTTCCTCCTGGTTCATATAAAGTCGGTTTTTTGCAAAATTGAGACTTTGCAGCAGTTTAGAGTCTCGGAAAGTGTTTGATTGCAACTTGTGTATTTGGTTACAGGCTAAGCTCAGGCTGGTTAACCGGGGGTATCGGAAAGAGTCGTCCTGTAGTGTTTGAATGCGGTTGTTGTTGAGCTGCAGCTCTTCTATGTCGCCCGGCAACCCCGCCGGTACCGACGTGAGCGTCCCGTTGTTGCAGTGAGCTGCCGTTTGCACCTGCAAACCACAGAAACACAAGTTTAAAAAGGTTCCTGACCAACAAATGTAGCGTGGCTGTAACGGGGGGATTCATCAATGCTATCTAGGCTGTTTAGGGAAGAAGCGCCTTCCTGCCTCGGGGGAACCATTATGACCTCGTGTCAGCAGGATTCCATCAAACATGGCGCCTAAACCGGGCAAAGGAATATTCAGGGACGAGTGTGTGTCTCACCAGCCGACACCCGCTGTGCTGCGGGTGACTCCGGGCCGCCGTCGGCGTCCTCCACATTAGCAAGAAGCCCAGCAGGACGGGAGCCAGGCCGGAGGCGGGCATCTTAGCATCCCCACTGGTGGCAGACACAGAGAGTGGGACTGGGAACACTGGTGGTTGGTCTGATCACTCGACTTTTCAGCCTTTCTTTACAGTCGGTAGGCAGGAAAAGTGCAAACTGTCGCAAGTTCTTCTTCTGGCTATTTAGTCACCCCGAAGCAGTTTTACAGCTCGTTGTTGTTTCTACTTCTTAGCCACATTTGGGATTTGTGAGTTTGGAGAAAAGGGAGAAACAACAAGGATCATCTGATACAGGACAGATAACAGTCATTCTCATTTGTTGCTTTAGCAGAGCGGAGACGGTTTCAAATGCAGTTGGGAGAGCTAGAATATCCTCAGACTTGTCCTCTGCTTCTCCGTCCATCCTCAACCTTCTGCTGGACGACCTCTGACGGCGCTTTCACGCTCGCTCGGTCCCTCGGATCTCCTCTCAGGAAGCTCGTTCCAGCTCCTCTTTCTCAGCCAGAGCCTGCAGCCTGCGTTAGTGTGTCTGCGCGCAGCTGGAGCGTGCATGTACTCACGCTGGTGGTTTGGTGTGGAGATCCAAAGCCACTGACGGTTGATCCCGCGACCATATCGCTGCTGGAGCGCAGCAGAGCGTTGGGCTGCGATGCTGCACCGCCTTCCTGCTGCTCTGACTGAAACGCTGGTGGCTCTTCTTACTATGCACGGAAACAGAAACAGGCAGCCAACGGAAATCAGGTCACATGGACAAGCTGCAGAAGGAGGTTCACAAGCAACAGCAGCCCCCCCCCACAAGTCGACGGTGGTTGGTAGCATGTCAGCTAGCACCAAACCCGGTGAGAACACGCCCTTGCGACCTTCCTCTCCTTCTGATCAGTCAACCTTCTAGAGAGGAAACCGCTCATCTCACACACGCCCTTCCTGCCTGATTTGTGGCCTTTTTTTTAGCGGCACAAAGGCGAAACAAAGACGAGGAACGGGTGTGGGTCCGCTTCAAACGGCCCCCGAGCACCCACGTTTCTTAAAATGGTCCAGCTCTGGTCGGGGACTCTGCTGTCCCCCATGAGGAACTGGAAATCGGGAAGTGATGACACTGTCCTTCAAGAGCTGACGTGGTCACAATTCCTTCCCTTTTTTTTGTTTTTGCCCCTGGACTTCTCCAGCTCTCACTTCTTAAGCTGCTCTGATATGTTGGTCTTCTCCCAGGCTAACTCCAGCCTGTTTCCAGGCTAATTCCAGGCTAACCCCCCCTCTCTGGCTCTGTTGATTTCGGTCCCTTCTTTGAAGGTCTGTTGTCTTTAATCTGAGGTTACAGGCTGATTTACCGCAGTAGGAACAGAATAAAGACCTGTTCTATTTTGGTGAAAGATGTCATCCTCTTTGAGTCATCGGACGAGCTAAAAAATGTTTGTTTAGACGTCAGGCATGAAGCCGTGGAAATTAGCATTCCATTTCTGAAGAACGTGGAGGAGGTGGTGCGTGGGCCCCCCGGGCTGGGCCCCCACAGAGCCCGTATCCTGGTGATACCAGGAGGATAAATGTACCCACATCTTCTCCTCTGAGTCCAAACCTTACATGTGAGCTGGAGATCCCCTTATCGCTGAGGTTAGCACGCTTCCGGCAGCCCTCCGTTCTGCATGTGCAGATTGGTTCTGCCCTCTAGTGGGAGGGACCTTGGTTGCAGCTTTTCTTCGCGTCCAGAGCCTCAGCAGCCCCCTGAACCTGTGCGCCTCCCCAGCCTGGCCGGCGAGTCTTGATAATTGGCGACATTAACGCGTCCAGATGTGCGGAAGGAAGCAAAGATGCGTTTGTTCATCTAACTGTGGCACCATGTCAATTTATTTTTAGACTATAGTACTCATACAACATCTCTAGTACCATAGATAAAACCACAAAATAATAAATAGTGTGTCTACGGTAGCACATTAAAAAGTACATACGTTAAAATGGCATGTGTAAATCCCCCTAGCATGGATAGATATTGAATGGCAGGTGTTAGCGTCCACGTGTCCATGCATGGCTGACATGAAACCGCGTCACATTGGTTTGGGATAGATCCATTGGAGTCCAGTCAATCTGCCATCCAGCTGTTCGCCTTCCCCACCGCGGCTTGCTTTCCCAGATGTTGCGTCGCACCGTGAAGCGTTTGCCAGACGGGTTTGGCCTGGTGAGAGCGGCCGTGAGGAAAAGGCCTGCACCGCTGGTCCAGATGTGCATGCAAATAAATACCATCCCTCCCTCCTGTAAATGGAACAGGCCAGCAGCGCCACTGTAAAAACGGACACACCCCGTGTTTGTGACCCGACCGTCCAGACGGATGGAAGAGATGAGCGGGGGGGGCGGGGGGCGCTGCCCGCCATCGGTGCTTCTAGCCGTCCAGAGGGTTTCCCAGGTACACCATGGTGACCTCGGTGTTGCCGTAGACCGCCGAGACGGCGGGGAACAGGCAGGCTTTGGGCAGTCCCCGAAAGGCCACGCCGAGGAACTCGAAGCCCCTCTCGAACGCTAGTGTCTTGTCGTCCATGTCCAGAATGACTCGTATCCGCTCGCCGATCTGCAGACAGACAGTCCCCACGGCAACCCGGCGTTACACCAGCTGTCGCTGCGGGTGAAGGAGGCGACTGGGTAAGCGGCTCCTACCTGGTACTTTGGCGCATTGTTGCACTGCGGGTAGTTGCCGTTGACCTCCCCGTTGTGGAGCAGGTTGTTGTCCACCAGGTTCCAGCCCCAGCTCTGGTCATCGCTGCCCAGCAGGGCCACGTAGCCCTGGCACTGCATGGGCGCCCGCTTGGTGGCGATGCCTATCACCGCCACCGTGCCCAGAGGGCCTTCCCACCAGATCTCCCAGGCGTGCCGCCCTTCCGAGAAGCCTATTTTGCCACGCGCGCCGTCCGTGCTCTGGGCGATGGGGTTGCGATGCAGCGTGAAGCCGTTCTTCTTCACGTAAACGTTGCGGGAGCAGTTCTATGGAGCTCAGACCGTGCTGGAAGGCCTTCAGCTGTTGGGGGACAACACAGCAGGGACAACGTAGCCTTTAGTGTCAAAATTGAAAGGAAAACCAGAAAAACGGCACATTTTGTGAGCACCGGGTGCAACTGAGGAGTGCTACTTTGGAAACTGTGTGCCTCTACATGCGGAGCGCAAAGGCAACGTTGGTTTTTATGTGCAAATTCTGACATAAACATTGATTTGCTGAATTGGTAGAAGAAATAAACAGAGTAGGTTGGTAAATGGAAATGGGACAGAACCAACATTCGGTGCCACTGTGACCCTTCTGTAAGTACCTTTGGAAATAGTAAAGTGTCATCAGAACAGGTAGGATCCAGGTGGACACTGCTGGGACTTAGCTCGTAGGCTACCATCTTATTTAAGGGATAAAGGCCGGAGCCAGCCGGGCTTTGGAGCCAAACCCTGTCATATCGACACTGAAGCGTCTCCGCGGCAGCGGCGCGGGCGTGGACCCACCTTTCCCCGGTAGGTGGGGAGGTTGCAGAGAATGTCCGAGCGCAGAGCCTCCTCGCTCAGGCTCCGGCTGCAGAGGCTCCGCCACACCTCGCTGTTTTCGTCCGCCAGAATGCTGTTCCAGTGCCAGCACACCAGGGCGCAGCGCATCAGGTCGGCCAGCTCCAGGTAGGAGAAAATATGCTCCAGGACCCGAGCTGGCAGCCTCCCGGCCACGCCAGCGCCTCCTCCGCTGACAGCAGCGTAGAAGGAGCCGGCGGAGCTGCAACTGGCTCCCGCTGCTGCGCCCAGGCAGGGGGAGCCCGCTCCGCCAGCGGCCCCCGCAGACATCACAGCCCGGCGGCGAAGCGACGACAGCGGGGAAGCACACACGCCTAATTCACACCGCGGAGTGGCCCTTTCACTGGTCCAACGCCAACATTTCGCCTGCAGGATCACGTAGGGGTCGCAGAGAAATCACAACAGTGTGGACTTACGCGTCCCTGCGCAATGGCTGAATGAAAACGACGCGTCCAGGTCCTGGAAGAGCCGAGCGAGCCGCGTTCTGACCGCCGCGGAAACAGGCGGGTTCTCGGCGCATGAGTAGCTCCCACCGTGGCCGACTCAGACGGGCGATCGGCTGGTTTTTGTGTCGTGTTAAATAAAGGGGAGCTCCGGCAGATTTAAATTAGTTTTTATGTCCTGTGAGGACCAGGAAGCCTGTAAGATAATGAGCTCACGAAAAATTCGTACGACGCAAACTAACGATGGGATATTTTTCCTCTTTTCTTTGTGACTAAACGTTCCGCTACCGGGCGGCCGAAACGCGCGTGAGGGACGAGGCTGAAACTAAAATTTAATTTTAAAGTGTCGTATTCTGCGCTTCCATTTTCCAGACCACGTGACCGCACACGGAAGTGACGCGGGCGGCTCAAAAGAGTTCAGCGAAGCATCTGGTAGCGAAACAGGAGCCTTTTTCATTCTTTCCCCCAGAAAACCCGCAGGACGGCACCAACACGCCATTAAACTCCCGACAGTAAGTCTCTGTCGCTGCCGCGGGCCATCGCGGCGCCCGTGAGCCGCCCCGGCGCCGCCGCCGCTGCCCGGCCGGCCGCCGCCTCCTCCGCCGCGGCCTGTTGACAAGCTGCCCCCGTCCGGCTGCGGTCGCGGGACCGTCCGGCGCTGCTCCGCCGCTCCGGCGGCTCCGCGGCGGGAGGGAGGCGCCGCTCCGGGCCGGGAGCCGGTGGTGCCGGCGGCTCGGCGAGGCCGGATGTGGCAACAAAGCCGCTGCGCTCGCCTGTCGGCGGCTCCGGGAGCCCGCGGGGGCCATCTTTATCCTGCTGCCAGCGCCGCGCCGCGGCCCGCAGGAAGGACCGCTTTCAGGCAGACGCACAGGTGAAGGTGTGGCGAAGAGGCGCACGAGCAAGGCGAGAGGGAACGAAGATCAAACCGTCCAGTTGTTGGAGGGTTTGGATTCCCTCCGGGACTGGGGCGGTTTGCGGTTGTCCGGCAGAAGCTCACTGGGGGAAATTAGGCTCCTGCTCATGCTCGGCGCTTCAGTGAAAATAGCAGGATTGCAGGGTGTGTTGCAGACGCGTGTGTCGTGAGAAATGGCGCGTGTTGGTGCCAGAGTTGTGTCTTTATCGGGTGAAAGAGGCGGTGTCGTGGCCCCGAGTGGCCGCCAGGGGGCAGCGATGGGCGGCGTCACGGCTGCAGAGCTGCGCTGCAGGAATTCGGCCACGGAGACGCTTTTCCACGGGAAAAAGGCCGGAAAACTGGGGGCACTTTATAAAACTGCTGCAGGGAAGTCTTTTTAAGTTTTGTTGCTATTGCTACTGTGGAATATGTGATAAAATCCTGATGATGGGATGGTTTGATGCAAGTCAAGCTGAGGCTGCAGACCTGCAGACCTGAATCAGTGTGTTTCTGCCTGTATTTTCTGCCTGTATCTTTTAGGCTCTTGTCAGAGTTTGTAACTGATAGTCTTTGGGTTAGTGGTGGCGTGCAGACCACCCGGCGGCCGGAGGAGCCAGATTTACTGCGTGGTGCGGTCGTGAGGGTGTGCGCTGGCCTCTGTTTTCAGCTGATGACGGGATGAACTTACCGGCTGTTCTTGTCGGTTGCAGCACCTGCGGAGCAGCATGAATCCCGTGTACAGCCCTGCATCCACAGGGGTCCCGTTTACCAACACCAAGGGGATGGGCTACCCAGGTCGTCTCCGCTCCTGACCACACACACCTTCCGGTCCCAGAGGCGGACCCTCATCCCCATCCTCATCCTCATCCTCATCCTCATCCTCGTCCCTGTTCTTGCTCTTTCCAGCTGGATTCCCGGTGGGCTACGCCGCCGCTGCTCCGGCGTACACGCCCGGTGTCTACGCGGGAGCCAACCAGGCCTTCCCCAGCGGTGAGCCTCCACACGGGTCCCCCTGGGGCCATTTTGGACGCTGGCTGGCGCCTCTGACTGACGCTGTCCCGCCTCCAGGCTACGCTCCGGCCACGCCCTTCAAAGTGTCCTGCTCTCCCAACACGGGGACGGTCCCGGCCTTCTCGTCCTCGCCCAGCCCCTACCCCGCAGCCGTCTACCCGCTCAGGGGCACCTACCCCCAGCAGAGCCCCTACGCCCAGGTCAGACCTCGCCTTCGCTCGGAGTCGCGTCTCGGGGCGTAAGCGGCGCTCCGCGTCTGTGCCGCAGGCCTTGATGCCGTCGCAGCAGCAGGGCGCCTACTACACGCAGCCTCTGTACGCGGCGCCGCCGCACGTCATCCACCACACCACCGTGGTCCAGCCCAACGGGATGCCTGCCGCCATGTACGCCCCGCACATCCCGCCCAACCGCCACAGCGGCGTTGCCATGGGGATGGTGGCGGGCGCCACCATGGCCATGTCAGCCGGTGAGCGCGGCCTCCCTCCTCCCTCCTGAGTTCTGCCGCGGCGGCGCGTCCTCACCTCCTGCCCTCTGTCCCGGCAGGAACCCTGCTGGCGTCGCCCTCGCCGGCGCCCGTCACCCCCCACCCAGTCAGCGTGCCCACGTACCGCCCCCCCGGCACGCCCAGCTACAGCTACGTGCCCCCGCAGTGGTGAAGGGAGGGGAGGGTAAGTACCGGAGAAGGGCTCCGTCCTTCTGGGGCCGCTTGTTGCCATGGCTACAGCCACAGCCTGGCTGCTGTGCTGCATCCCAGACCTCCAGAGTGTGTGTGAGTGTGTGAGTGTGTGTGAGAACCTCTGTTCCCTCTCTGCAGGTGGCAGATCTGCGGTTCCATGAGAGGTGAGAGATCTTCCACTCTCCTGCAGCGTTCTTGCCGTCGGTGACGACCTGCTCCGCCAGCGTCCGCAACCACTCACTCTTCTTCCAGCATAATGTGAAACTCCAACCAACCGCGTAGAAAGAGGCCCACTTTGGTAGAACAACCGGCTGGCGGCCCGCCCCGACCCCGTCCCCGACCCCCCAGCGCCGGCGCCTCTCTACCTGCTACATATCTCCTGTCCGTCCACCAGCCTCCATGCAAAACCACTTTTTGTGAAGCGTCACGCAGGTTTCTCCAGCTGCTCTCTGGAAGGCGGAAGGGAGGCTCCTCCCTCTCCCTTCGCTCTGAGGGCCCGCCGCTGTCGGATGCATGTGTAGAAATAGGAAGAAAGGCTCCGTCCGTCCAAACGCTGTGACGGATGCAAACCAACCAGTCCCGTCCCCCACCCGTCCTCCACCCGTCCCCCACCCGTCCTCCACCCGTCCTCCACCCGTCCCCGCGCTCAACCAGAGCAGGCGCGCTCGTCCGTGCAGAAGCAGGCGTGCGCGCGTGTTTGGTGAGCAGCGCTCGGGTTTTCCTTCCCTCGCTGGTGCAGCGTCGGCCTTCGTCTCAGCGTTTGGTGTTTTGCGGCTCTGGGAGCGGCTGCGTCCCAGCACCGACGCTCCCAGTGCTTTTATCTGACTTCCTGTCCAGTTTGGGAGTTTCCCAGCCTGTCGGCTTCTGTTTTAGCAGCAGTTTTCCTAGCGGGAAAACCAGAAGTCCTCAGACAGCATTCGCACCCACTGAGAGCCAGTGAGAAGGGTGTGTGTGTGTGTGTGTCTGTGTGTATTAGAGAGAGAGAGAAACAGTCAAACAGGTGCCATATAGCGCAACCTGACCGAAAACTGGCACTAATTCCTAGTTCTTGGCTTTAAGCGCGCCGTCATTCCCAAACTGGACGTGTTGGGAAACGCGACGCTGTTAAACTCCGTTTGTGAGCGGCACTGAAGCAAGGCACCCGTGGGAATCCGTTTGTACAGACACCCGAGGTTTTCCATTTGCTGGCTGTTTTACCTCAACGTTCAGGCTCAGACACCAAGATCACTGTTTCAGACATGCTTTTCTATGTTGCCTCAGTCACCTGTTCAATAACCTGTTTTGTAAATGTTATTTTTGTGACTTTGGTTCTTGTTTTGTATTCTTAAAGACCAAAAAATAAAAAGAAACCGGAGAGATCCGTCTCTTTCTGTCTTCCAGAAGCGGTGGTGGGGTGATGAATTTAGGAGCTTGAATGTAGACGTTCTTCCCCTTCTGACTCTAAACGATTAACATGATCGTTCCACCCTGGCTGTGTGGACGACAGCTCTCAGAAAACCAACACGCACGCACACACACACTCACACACACACACACACACACACACGCGCTCTCTCTCTCCAGGCTGTAGTGACCTCGGTGTCCACACGGTGGCGCCGTTGGCGCCTGTTCCAGCTCTGCAGCAGCAGACACCGGTTCTAAAGTGTGTGTGAGCTCACACGTTTGCACAGTGATCATATTTTGTTGTTGCTGTTGTAAAGATAAATCTATTTCTTTGTGTGGTTCCTGAGGCCAAACCTGCCGGGGGCCAGCGTGTGGAGGAGGCCCCAGATGTGCAGGTCCTGCTGGAGTCCGCCAGCGCAGCAGCAGCAGCAGCAGCAGCAGGTGTGTTTCTGTCCCGCCAGCTTCTCCTCTGAGAGGCGGCTTCCTGCCGTGAAGAAGAGCCGTGGGGGCCCCAGCGCCTGGGAGCCGCGCTGGGGCTGCTCGGCCGTGTTGGGCAACTTGGGGGTGAGTTGAAATCGCCTCTTTCTTCACTCTGCAGAGATGTTGCAGCGGTGGACCCACAGATTGCCCCACAGGCTGCTGCGGGACATTTCAACAGACGTGGTCACACCAGAGGTCAACATGCACGTCTGCACCTGAGTTCACGTTGAGATGAGGCTTCGTGTGTGTGTGTGTGTGTGTGTGTGTGTGTGTGAGAGATCCTCACTCTGCTTATCTAAGAGTGTTGAAACGGAGGATTATTTGGGGCCCAGATGTGAGGAGCTGGCCCTGGCCGGGTGCCACCGCCCCCCCTCCTCCTCCTCTATCTCTGCGTCCCTCCATCCCCGTCACAGCCACAGGAAGGCCCTGGCAGCCCCCGCCGCTGATGCTATCTCTGCCCTCGTCTCCGTCCTCGGCTGTGTCGAAACCTCGCCCGTCCCACAAGGGAAGCTGGCGGCTGCAGCCGTCCGGACGCCTGTTGCTGCGGCTCCTGGCCAGGCAGCCGCGCTCTGGCTCCGGCTCCGGCTGGACCTGCTCTCCTGCTCCTCCCTCTGACTCTGAAGCAGCAGAGACGTCTCCATTTCCCCTCTAATCCCGGGCAAACCACAGCCGTGGTGCAACCCGCTTGAGCAACCGCACTCGCAATAATCCCTGACAGGCACGCAGATTCAGGTGGGATTAGGCAACTTTTATTCAATCAGGTCGGCGAGCGCGACCAACGGCGAGGAGGCCTGGGCTCGGCGCTGCTCCTGAGACCAGGCTAGCGGGTTTGGATCGACGGGGGGCTGGTTTTGGTAGGTTGGATTTCTTCAGCTCGACCAACCGCTGAGCAACTTCTCCGTTATCTGCATCCAACCAAGCCGCTTCTCCTCCGCTGACCTTTGCACAAGCGCCCGTTCAGGAGGACTGAAACTGGCACCTGCTAACAGCTGGGGGTCGTTCCAGCGCCACTGACGGCAACTAAACTCTGCTAACTTTACTAGCTTAGCCGGGACCATTATGGGATGTTGGACGAGCACCTGAACACAAAAATTACAGTTTGTCCTCTTCTCTCTCTCTTTGCTCTTTGGACTTGCAAGCAAACAGGAAGCTTTCGGACCTCCGGCCCGCCGGCTCCGAGGGGCCCGGGCCTCTAGATACCCGCTTCCTCGGCCGCCGCGTCCTCGGCTGCCTGCAGGTGCCGCTGCGACAGGACGTGTCTGAGAGTGTCCAGCTCCTGGCTCAGCTGTCCTATCCGCAGCTGCAGCTTCTGGTTCTCCTCCTGGAGCTGCTGGGCCCTCTGCTGGGTCAGCAGGATCCTCCGCCGGGCCTTGTCCCGGCTCTTCCTCACCGCGATGTTGTTCCGCTCCCGCCGCAGCCGGTACTCGGCGCTGTCCTTGTTGATGTACCTCTTGTTCGCCGGTGCCTTCAGAGACGGGAGAAGGAACATGGAGAAGTCCTGGAGGTGGAAAACACAGGAAAATCAGCATCCGGGGGAGGGAGATGTGGGCGGGGGGGTCTGGAGGGGACTCGGACCTGCTGAGGGCCGCTGTGGCTCTGCTGCTGGCCGGAGGCGGCGCCGCCGGCGGTCCTGAGGCAGGAGGAGGCGTAGGGCTGGTAGGACAGGCCCATCATCTGCTCGGCCACCCGGTCCTCGGCCACCCCCCTCATCAGCCCCGGCGCCTGGCCGTACGGGAGCAGGTCCATCTGGGGGGGCAGCTGACTGGACGAGCCCTGGTGGGCGGACGGGGCAGGGTGGTGGGCCTGGGGGGGGGCCTGGCCCGGGTACGACCACTCCTGGATGACAGAGGACACCCGCGATTCAGACATCTGAGGAGGAGAATCAGGTTTTCAGATCCAGCACTGACGGAGGCCGCCATGGCGGCATGGCGAGAGGGGCCGAAGGGGCCCGGGGGGCCGCTGGCACCAGTCCACCTACTGGCACTGGACCTCCATTCGCTCCCAGTAAGAACAAAAACCGGAGGGAGCTAAATTCAGTCTCACAACAGTCGTCCATCCAGGACGTAGATGAGTGAAAACTCAAAACCTTGAAACGCGTCATCGAGGGGCCGCAGTCGAAGATGACCAAGGATGGTTTTAGTTTCGCTAGTTCACCACATTTACAGGAAAACATGAAAAGCTTAGTTAAGTTTAGTTTATTTGTCTTCTGATCTTCTGACTTAAATTCATATAAGTTATAAGTAAAAGAAATGTTTAAATAAGCTTAACTCATACACTTTAAAAAAAGGAAACCTAAATAGGTTTTTGCCAAAACTCGAATATTTCAAAATAGAACTTTTTGCTGTATTTATTTCGTTTTTCCACTTAAATTATCAGCACTGCATTTACTGCATCTGACCTATGAATTCATTGTTAATATTTACATTGCATAATTCAAAATTTTAAAAGTTAAAAAAAAAAAAGAATCCAAACATGATCGCGGAAAAAGGTCGTGAAAAACAGAGAAAAAAGAAGAAGAAGAAAAAGAGCTTTTCTTTGTCTAAATTCAATTGTGATGTGACTCACCATGATTTGGCTCTCACCAAACTCTTCAGGCTGTTGAAATGACAGTCAGTCAGTCAGACAGTCAGACCGACAGACGTACAGTGAGCATCCTCTCCCTCCCTCTCTCTCTCTATTTATCTCTCCCTCCCTCTTCCTCTCTCTCTTTTTCTGGCGCATTTGTCCCTCTGCGGCTTCCGTAGGTGACCAATCAAAATGGCGGCCCTTGTTGACAACGTGAGTGAGCGGTGCCGAGATATTCATACCTAAATGTTATTTATGACCTTCCTACTTTATACATGAACAGCATACACGTTACTGACAGTATAGTGTGAGTTCCCAGGCTATAGCTTTTGTCGATGTTTGACTCTGACGAATGAAAGCATTACTGTAGGTTGGTATCCAGTTAGGAGCTAGCTGTTAGCAACTCGGTAACTTTAGCAGCTGACTCAGACCTCAAACTGCTAATGCTACTCACACATGACCGCGGGCACATTTTTGACATGTCTGGTCTTTCTGAACAGGATTTAATTGAAAAGGATTTGCCGAAGTGTGTGCAGCTTTTGAACGCTCTGACGGAGCAGGTAAGAAGCGGACTTTCAGACATGTTAATGGATCGCAGATGCACAAGCCTTCACTGGGACTCCTGTCTTCTTCTGCTGTGTTTTTAGGTGGCTGCGGTTACTGCCCATGTCCGTGAATTGCTCAGACAAGTAAAAGATGGAGCCTTTCAGACATCTAAGGTTAGATGGGATTCTAATAAACTAGACACTGTTCACAATTGCACTGTTTGGAGGACATGGGAAGTGATGCTGTCTGTCCATCTCATTGTCCCTCCTCAGGGTTTGTCTTTCCTTGACCTTCGGTATCACCTCCTGCTCTTCTACCTCCAAGACCTGACTCATCTGATCAGCATCAAAGCAGAAGGACAGAAGATCAAAGACAGCGACGCCCTGAACAGAATCGTCACCGTCAGAACGGTGGGATGAGTGTACCGATACAGGAGCAACCATTTGCTTTCTTGCCGTCTGCCATCACGCGTTATTCCTGTTCTTCTGTCGCTCGAAGGTCCTGGAGAAGATGCGGCCGATAGACCACAAGCTCAAATACCAGATCGATAAACTGGTTCGCACGGCTGTCACCGGCGCTTTAGGTAAGACCTGTTTTTGTCGTCTGGTTTTCTGTGCTCTAACACCTCTGCTGGTCGCAGCTGAGGACGATCCGCTGCAGCTCCGCCCCAACCCGGAAAACCTCATCAGCAAAGTAAGACCCAGGCTCGCGCTCCTTTTCCTTCTGCATCACGCTAAAGGAACGCTGGAAGGACAAACGTGTGCTCCCTTTGCACCAGCTGAGTGAATCTGAGGAGTCTGAGGCTGAGGAGCAGGCGGAGAAGAAGGCGGCGCCCTCTGGCGGACGGAAATATATCCCACCAAAGATCGCTCCAGTGCACTATGGTCAGGTTATTTCCTTTTTCTTTCATCATTCCCGTCTGTTATGGTGAAGTGGGTCCCAAGGATTGGTTTTATTTATTCAGATGGAGATATGACGGATGCGGACAGGAAGAAGGCTCAGGCAGAGCGTCAGCGGCGAGCTGCGCTCAGAAGCTCGGTGATCCAGGAGCTGAGGCAGCAGTACAGCGACGCTCCCGAGGAGATCCGGGAAAAACGGGACTTCCAGACTGAACGGGACAGCCGCGAGGAGCTGCACAGGTGACCCTTCAGCCCCGCGAAGGCTGCCTTTACCAGCGTTTGCGTCAGTCTCCTGCAGATGTGACTTGTCTGCAGGAAGAACTACGAGGAGTCCATGATGGTCCGCCTCAGCGTGCCCAAACGGGCCAAGAACGCCAGGAAGAGGGGGGTGATGTCCATGTCCCACCAGCTGGGCGCCATCACACACTTTGGTGACATCACAGCGCTGACAGGAGGCGAGGTGAGCTCGCGGGGACGTCGCCAGCACCTCTGGGTCCCTCCGGCGGCTCCCGGTTGAACAGGTCACCGTTTGGTTGCAGGCTGGAATTTCTCAACCCCAGAAGAAGAAGAAAGTCATGAAGAAGAAAACCAAAAGGAAAGGTAGAGACTTTTAGCCGATCTGCGAGATTAACGCTGAGAAGTGTCTGTTTCCTGAAAGCGTTTTCTTTTTGCAGCCTTCAGGAAGCACAAGTAGAGGGACGGGATTTTCCCGCCTGCATCTGCGAGCGATCCCAGGCAGCACGAGCGCAGCTTCCTGCTGGATCAAAACAGCCTTCTGGTGGCGTTCCTGCTGTAGCTGCAGCATCGGTGGGCCTACCAGCAGGTTAGGGAAGCCTGTCTGCTTTCTAACCCGTTAGCTCAGAACTTGGGAAGAAGAGTTTTCCATTCTAACTTCCAATCCTTCCCAGCAGCAAACCCCAGTGTTTTCAGTCTAGAGGTGTTTTGCTCTTTAACCTGTAATTTGCTAAAAGCTACTTTTTGAACCAAACCCCTTCTGACCAATTTAATATCAATTAAACGACAAGCTTGTTATCAAACCAGAACGACTCTTCGCCCACTTTAACACAACCTCGGAACAAACGGCCGACGCGTTCTCATTTTTACACAATGTCTTTATTTTTTTTTTTCCCTACTCACAGATTCATGGCTTAAAAATAAAAATAAAAAAAGCAAATTGTTTTTAAACCCACACCCTTTTGAAAAAAAGGCTCCACAAACCCCTTCGACTGTCCCCTGGGTAAAAGCTGTCCCTCGGTCTTCCACTCACGGCCGTTGGCTCGCCAGCCTTCCTCTGACCAGCCACGGCTGCACGAAGGTGTGTGTGTGTGTGTGTGTGTGCGCTGCACACCCCTAACGCCCCCTCCCCACCCCCGCCTGCCTGTCAGTGGTGTAGCTTCCTCTCTCTGGATACAAACGTGTTGCTGGCTGCCTGTGCTGTGGTGCATGTCCAATCAGGTGTGTGTGTGTGTGT
>CAAE01015109.1:9488-38832 GCA_000180735.1 Tetraodon nigroviridis
TGGATGTTATAAAGAGATTCCAGTCATTTTTAAAAAAAAACATTGTTCAGTTGTGGATAATAAATCAAACAAAGTAATGTAAGTTATTTATTCTTTCTGCTCAGCCCGGTAGCAAATGACCCGTGGACTGGTACTGGTCCGTGACCTGGAGGTTGGGGACTGCTGATATAGCTGACTGAAGGACAAAGATATACCTGGATGCTGGGAGCTGCTCCTCTTGTGTAGTTTAAACAGGAATGAAGCCAGTAAAACACACAGGATCGTGGAGAATACCAATGCACCAGTTAAGAAATACACCAAATAGTCAGCACCAGTGAGCTTTGTCTAAAAGAAACATAGAAAAAATCTCCCATTACTGGGGCAATTGGATTTTCTGAAAATTGAAGTCAATTTTGTCTGACTTACTCTCATTTTCCAGCTTGTTTCCACCTCCAAACAGAATGCGTCCACATAGTCTAACAGCACAGTAGTAGGTCCCAGCCTTGGAAGTAAGATTCTTAATGGACAAATTGTAAAAACATATGTTGTTTTTTCCCTTACAGTGGTCATTCCTGGCTCTGTGGGCATAAATGAGCTCTGGTTCAGATGCTCCTGAGGTCCTGAACCAGTAAACGGAGAGTTCTTCATCACATGTCCCAGTATGGACTGTACAGTTCAGAATCCCAGATTCTCCTGACTGGCGGGACTCTGATGGCAACCGATGCACCTCTACTGGTCTGTTTAGATGTAAACTTGTAACATGGACGATATAGATCTTGTCAAGTTGAAATGTATACACGTAGCTACTAGTGCAGTAGTAAGTTGCAGAGTCCGTAAAACTCAAATTTCCAATCGTTAAGTGATAATTTCTACCTGTAATGTTCGCTGAAAGGCGGATGTCACTCCGAAATTCCTCTTTGAATTCTACATTTGTGTGATGTTTATAGAAGGAAGACATGAGTCTCAGTTTCCCTCCCAGAGTTTGCTTGTACCACTGGAATCTATTTTTGGAGTCATCCTCACGGGAGCATGGCAGCGTCATGTTATCTCCAACATTAGCAAATATTAAACCACTCACTGGTTGTGGTGATAGTGATGCTTCAGCTGTCAGGACTAAATGAAAGAGAAATCAGCCAAGTTAACAGGTGTAGATGTGTAGCATTGTGCTCTTCATGCATTCACAAGATCATAAAACTCACCTAAACTCCACAAGCAAAAACAAGAAAGGTATGAAGCTTCGTTCAGCGATACCATCCTGACGAGTATGTCCAGGCAAATGCTGAGATCCTCTGTAGATTTGCCGCTTTTAAACAGAAGGCTGATTTTGATTGGCTAGAAAAGAGTGACTCTGACCGCCCTCATTTGGAAAGAGTGAACAGTTCAGCAAATCATAGCTCGTAATTTAGTTTTCAAGCACATTCTGAAAAAAATTAGAACACATGAAACACAAGTATATGTTTTTAATGATATACAACTATTAGCTTTTCAAATGGCCCCACTATTTACATCCTCCATAATCTAACACAAAAAATAATAATAATAATTAGTAACTACGAAAGGTCAAAACCTTGTTATAGTAAATTTGTGTAGCTAACTATCGCATAGATACAACCACCTCCATGTGGGCTTCAAAGAAATGAAGCAGCAGACCCAGAGGAATCTGCCAGGTTTTCATTAAACTTCCTCACGGTTCTGTGCAGACCAGTCATAATAAAGTTGGCCTTTCACAAACATTAGCATGACTTGATAACAATAACAGTACAGACTTTACAGTGTATTCATGTTGATTAACATTATTAACATGATCATGTCGTCATCTTCATGACATTTTTTTCATTCTTTCATTCTGTTTTTGTTCTTTCTTTTCTTGAACTGCTTTTCTGAAGACAGTAAAGTGATATAGTTTGACTGCAGTAAATGTAGGCATTTCCTTTCTAAAACCACAAGAACAAGGTGAAAGGAGTAAATGTAGAACCTCCCTGAGCATGTAAGCCAGGGCATAGGAAGTTGTGTATTCAAATGATCACCAAAGTTGAAGCCTGTTTGAAAACTTACAAATGGTCTGAGCTTGAGGGTTGAATAAAAATAGAAAAAGACATAACCACACTGGATCTCGATTTGAAAATAAAATATTTATCCTTAGAAACTTTATTTCATCTCCGGCAAATGGATGTCCCGAAAAACTGCAACCGTAGCCACTGTACAAAAACACAACAGGCATGCATTACAACTAAAAGGCCACACCAACCAGCTAAACCAGCAATCCCCAAAGTTTCTTGGGCCACAATGGTCAAAGATGTAAATATCATTGGTTCAACAAAACATTACTTAATCCTGAGAACACATGTTCTAAGATATCTGAGAGGAACCACCGAGTCTATGTTTCAAAAAGTGCAAAACTAGATATACAGGATATTAGTGACGCTGACTGGGCATCTGACGACAGTGACAGGCGCAGTACCACAGGTTACTGAGAGGTACACACTGGTGGAAACGCGTAATCTGGTAATTCCAGTGTTGTGCTAAGAACTGTATTGTCTGTTTAGGTTCTCAATCATCCAGGTCATAGATATTCAAGAGTGGACTTTGTGTTCATACACACTCAGACAGAAACTGGTCCACCTCAAGGACAAGACACTAATGTTAATGACTCCCAGTTGACACTAGTATATAATAGTAGGGCTATATCTTCAAGCTCTGCTCCCAACCTGATCAGAACTGATGAAGCCTTTTGGATAGAAGGTGAAATGTTTTCAAAGAAGTCTTTAACAAGTCCACATGAACACAAAGTCTACTCTTGGATAAGGATTGTATTGTAACACTGCTTTGCTTTGCATTTTTGTTTAGACGTTGTTGCAGGATTTTTTTACTCTTGACTCTAGTGGAAAGGGCACCTGCCTGCGTGTTAGTGTCACAAAGTGACACAGACTACTAGAGGTTGTCTTTTTCTCCAAAAATGTTGCCCAGAATTGATTGAAGAAAACTACATTGAAATAAAATCAGAAGAATAAAAGAACAACACAAGGCAGAAATATGGTGGTGAATCAAAAGGTCAGAGCTGTTAGCTTTGGTTGTGGTTCAGGACACAAATGCAGATACGAGGCGGTTGTGCTCCAAACAAAAACCCCTTTACTGGGTAAGACAGGCAAAAACAGCTAAACAGAAAACTTTCAACGGAAAAACGGAGCTCAAACACAAAACGGGGAGTTTAGGGTTCTCCAAAATGCAAGCAGAACCGAACAAGAACGAGCGAGCAAGCAAACCTCCAACACGAGAAACTAATCAAACAAACACACAACATAACACCAAACAATGACCAGGAACCAGGGACACAGGACACACACAAAACCAAAATGATCCAGCAGCGGGGACTCGTAGCCTCCTTTTATTGACGGCTGATGAGCTGATCCCATACAGCCGTGTCGCTGCCGCTGCTGGATCCTCAGGCCCTGGGCCCCCTGCTGGATGCGGAAGGAGCGCCAAAACCAGACTGCCGGGGGGCCGGCAAGCTGAACCCTGACCAGAGCACTGGAGCAGAAGTCGCTATCGTCCGCCTTCGGTCTTTAAAGATGCCCCCAAAAGGCTCAGCCAAGACCGTGCGTGTGTGTGTGTGTTCAGAGTATTTTATTACTCTTTATTGTTTTTTTTAAAACACTGTTTTATTGTACAGCCTCTTAGAGAGCAACAACACATAAAGTATGTACCAAAGTTTAAAAGAACATCAGCGCGCTTGAAGCGTCACAACAGAAGAGTAAACACAATTATTTCCGCTGCTCTCTCTTTTCCGTCTTGATTTGTGAACTTTGTGGTTCTTTAAAGCAGCGTAATGGACATTGTCTTCTTGAATCTGCTGACAAAAGAGGGAAAAAAACATCACATTTACAAAAGAGTTAAAAGATTTTTGTTGAAGACTGGTAAATGCATGATTGTCAGGAGCCCAAATTGTCTCTCATGTCCATAATCATTGAATAATCATCTTTGGACATACTCCCGCATTCATACGACCGTAATAAAACTCACCATTTCACTCATTTCCAAGGATGGATCGGTTTGAATATCTGTTTCAAAACATCAAACACATCTTTACTTCTAAAAAGAGCGACTTGAAAATTAAAATGTCATAAAACTCAGTGGTCCCCAATCTTCTTGGGCCACGGACCAGTTTAATGGGAGACAGTACCTTTAGGGACCGCTCTTTAAGGCGTGGCAAATAAATACAACAAAAAAACATGATGTGACCAGGATGAAAACTGTGGTAGTTTCAAAATGTAAGAACGTGCATCAGTAGTCAGTCGGAGATGGATGTTATAAAGAGATTCCGGTCATTTTTAAAACAAAACATTGTTCAGTTGTGGATCATAAATAAAACAAAGTAATGTGAGTTATTTATTCTTTCTGCTCAGCCCGGTAGCAAATGACCCGTGGACTGGTACTGGTCCGTGGCCTGGAGGTTGGGGACTGCTGATATAGCTGACTGAAGGACAAAGATATACCTGGACGCTGGGAGCTGCTCCTCTTGTGTAGTTTAAACAGGAATGAAGCCAGTAAAACACACAGGATCGTGGAGAATACCAATGCACCAGTTAAGAAATACACCAAATAGTCAGCACTTTGTCTGACTTTGTCTAAAATAACAAAGGAAAATCTTTCTTATCAGCAGGCGGATTTTTGAAATTGCATTTAACTTTGTCTGACTTACGCTCGTTATCCAGCTTGTTTCCACCTCCGAACAGAATGCGTCCACATGCAGCAACAGCACAGTAGTAGGTCCCAGCCTTGGAAGTAAGATTCTTTATAGACAAATTGTAGAAGCATGTGTTGTTTTTTCCCTTACAACGGTCATTCCTGGCTCTGTGAGCATATATGAGCTCTGGTTCAGATGCTCCTGAGGTCCTGAACCAGTAAACGGAGAGTTCTTCATCACATGTCCCAGTATGGACTGTACAGTTCAGAATCCCAGATTCTCCTGCCTGGAGGGACTCTGATGGCAACCGATGCACCTCTACTGGTGTGTTTAGATGTAAACTTGTAACATGGACGATATAGATCTTGTCTAATTGAAATTCATACATGTAGCTACTGTAGCAGTAGTAAGTTGCAGAGTCCGAAATGCTCAAATTTGCAATTGTCAAGGGGCAGCCGCCTTGTGTGAGATTCACTGAAAAGCGGTGATTGTTCTCGAAGTCCTTGCTCACTTGTACATTGGGATTATGTTTATAAACTGTAGCGATGAGACTAGGTTTTTCTCCCAGGCTGTGCTTAAACCAGTGAAACGCTGTCTTGGACTCACTTTGACAGGAGCATTGCAATGCAATGTTACCCCCGGCAACAACAAATACTAAACCATCTGCTGGACGCACAAATGAGGATGCTCCAGCTGTCAGAACTGAATGAAGAAGAAAGCAAGAAATTGAATAACAATAGTTTGTGTGTACATGTTTAGCATCCTGCTAATCAGAAATTCACAAGACAATCAAACTTACCTAAACTCCACAGGCAGAAACACAAAAGATACGAAGCCAGCGTCACTGATTCCATCTTGACGAGCGTGTCAAGACAAATGCTGAGGTCCTCTGTAGATTCACCACTCTTAAACCGAAGACTGATTTTGATTGGCTAGAAAAGAAGTGACACTGAAAGCTTTACTTTGACTTCAGGAAGAAGACAACAGTCGCAAACACCAACAGACTGAGCAAACTGATCAGGAAAGAAGCTCTGTGACGAAACTGGACTCCTTGTAAGCTGTGTCGGAGAGGAGGATGCTGAACAAACTGCTATCTATTCTGGATAATCCTAACAACCCTCTCCACCCACTACTGGACAGCTAGCGGACGTCCAACTTAAACAGACCGATTCAGCTCCGGTGCCACAAGGACAGGAAATCTTTACCGCCCAGTGCAATGACCTGATTTAGGAGCTCCGTCCTAAATCACTAGTATTACTAGTTGCACATTTTTCATGTTGCACATTTTGCACACTTTGGATTTAATGAAATTTGCTACAACAAATTTGCTACATTACCTTAGCCCTCTTGCTGTAAACGTTATTATTATTGTTGACGATTACTGCTGTAACAAGTAAATTTCCCATTTCTGGAATAACAAATGTATTTTTATTCTATTCTATTTTTATCGTGTCGAGTGTCAAAACTCACAAGGCTTGTTTTGTGATGATCCGAGTTTATCGTAAGACACCATTGATTATTTGTGTCAACTGCTATCAACTGGTGAAACATAAATACAAATATACAAAAAATATATAAATAGTAGATGTTTGGCATTTGTTCAACTCGCTAAACCCAACATAGTTTTACATCTAAAATGGTTTAACCTAAATAAACTAAGCGTATTCATGTGTGAACTTTGAAAACCACCAAAGTTTAAGCAGGTAATAAACTGAATGTTGTTTTCTTATCTTTATATGAAAGTGTTTAAGACAAAAAAAACCATCTAATCAATAGCTTTTGTCTGGACTTTGTTTCATCGATAGCCACCAGCTCAACAAAGGCGCTGCTCTTGTTGCTTCTTGTGTTTTTTTCATTCTAATTTTTTGCAAGATATATGTGTAATTTAAATTGCCGTGGCGATATTCTGAAGCACACGTGTCATACTGTTCCACTAATTTGACACTAATTATAATACTCCCACTTGGTTTACTTTATAATTAGTGTTACAAACACTATCTTTTGAATACTGTTTGAATGCTGTGCAATAAGACACAGCAAAGACTTCCTGTTTGAAACCACAAGTTTACCCATCAGAGAACGACGTAAACAGGTCGAAAAATAACTGTTGCTGTGGTCCTGCTGGAGAGTTGCATGCTAACACCTAGAGTTATACACGTGTCGCCGTGCCTTGTGTGTAGGTTCTCACACGGCTAACTGTTTCAGCAGCTGGAGTTTCTTGACCAAATGTGTTTTGGGCTCATAGCAAAGATAATAAGTAGGAAGATTCTGTGCCTCTAAAGCCGAGGACACACTGACGGAAGTGTTTTCTTTACGCAATTCTTGCTGTCAGGAAGCGTGACTGACTGTGCTGATACGGGAAGCGCATGGCCGCAGTGCGCGAGAGAGTGTTACTCTACTGTTGCCCTAACAATTGAAATCTCCGTTGTATTTCAAGTAGTTTTCTTTTAAGCACACTCGCTTACACACACACACACACACACACACTGATTCATTCTTTTTTATTAGGCCTCCTTTTAAGGATGTTTTTTCCACCCTAGCTAAAAAGGTTTCTCTCTCCTCTTTCAAATGTTCTGTCTTCTCTGTTGACAATCAACAAACTCTCATGTCACCATTATTAGCCAAGCCGAAGCCATTTTTTTGGGCGCACATGCAGATGAAGTAATTTATTCATGCTGAAGTTTCTACCGATGTCGATTGTGGTTCTCTAATCTTTTGAAATTGACTGATCATGAGAGGACTTTTTTAAGAGCGTGCCGCTACAGTGGAGCGGATTCGGCTGTTATTGTGGTCAGCTTTGAGCGAAAACTGTCAACAGCCACAGAGACAGACAGAGCAAAGTGACCTCGGAAAAAAGACGCACACACACACTGAAGATGAGGTGAGACTGAGAGCTTTTTCTTTGACTGGTAACCACACAGGGGCAAAAAAACAGGGTCCTTGTTGTTCTGGGTTTGAGTCATACGATCTGTACAAGAAACAGCTCAACCTATAGTCAAAAGATATCGTTTTTGAGCGGAAAACATCTGAAATTTATTTAGCAAAATTTAAACTGGTTTTCATTTGATCTTAAATTATTGATTTTTGATTACAAACCTAGTATTTTTACTGGTTGTAGCTCTGGCCTAGCAACACCAGACCCAAACAGTGGACCCCCGATAGGGCCAATTGTGTCCTGGGGTAATTAGAATTTCCAATAAACCATTAGATTGTGGGACAAATATAGTTTATCTAGAAGAGAGCACAAAAAACAAACTCCTGAACCTTCCTTATCCACATTTGATAAACTTTTAATGGGGTTTGCGATACCAAATTACCAAAACGACCTATTTTTAGAGTGAAGTCTGGTAATTTAAATTAAAGGCTTCTGCTTCTCAGGTTAGGACTTAGAGGCCGTCCTTCCTGTGTTCAACTTCTGCGAAGACTGTGTTTCCACGAATGGAAACTTTTACTCTGAGGTTGACACCACCTTCGCCTCTGTGGCGAAAAAAAAAAAAAAAAGGTGATGTGACATTTGAACGTGCAAGATATTAATAGACTGCCTTTATTGGCTCTGCGTTGTCTACACACAGACACATTCACACACAAAGAAGTCGACCAAAAAACTAATTGACATAATTTCCTTTGACTTTAATGTAAATGATATATTTCCCCTTAATAATATCTTGACAATGAGTTGTCAAGAAAGTTCTTAAAGCTCATGTTAACGTTTTGCTATTTTAGTTTATTTTTAAGTACACGCAGAAGCTTTCCTGGCATTGGTTCTCGTCCTCAGCTGAATCGTGTTTGCTTGATTTTTTTAACTCCACAGCAGCATAGCGGACGTCACCTGCATCCTGATTCATATGATTACATAGCATGAAAGGTTAGCTTCATCGATGAGCTCATTGTTATGCTTTGAGAGTAATTTATTGATTTCCTACCGTGGGGTCACATGCCGAAGGGGACTGATGAGCAACAGTTCCTGCAGTGGCACGACATGGAAGTTTTTTGCCTGGTCAGTGCGAATTTATTCCAACAATTCCTGAAAAATTCCTACCTTTGCAGACGGAGCATATTTGGTTTTTCATTGTACCCGTGGTGAAAGCCAAGGCAAAGAGGACAACGATGGAAACCGCCAACATCGCGCTGAAGCCGTACACAAGCAGAGCTTGCGCGTTGCTTCCTTTATCTTATTGAGGAAAAAAGGACGTTTTAAATTATTTTAGGAGCTACCCGTCAGTTGTTCAGGCAAAAAAAGGGACTGCTGCTTACTTGTCAGTTGTACTTGAATTCCATTTCCAAACTTGATCTTCCCGCAAGAGGCCAGAGCGCAGTAGTAGACACCCTCATCGGAGGAGTTTGCTGAATGGATAGAGTAGGTCAGGGTGCATTTTTTGCCGCGAGCCTCATTAACGCATTTTCCTTCGATCGGATGGAGGATTACGGGCTGAGCCGTAGTCTGCTTGAACCAGTAGAAGCTCTGCTCCCCTTTGCACTTTTCACCACGTACTTCACAGCTCAGCTCCAGCGAGTGTCCCGGTGGAACGGAGCTCAAGCCCGGCTGATAGGCCACAGCACGGACGTTCAAGAGCGGCGTCCTGACGTGGAGGAAAGTCCCCTCTCCGAATTGCAGCAAGTTGAATTCCAATATTCCGCAGTAGTATACCGCGGAGTCGGATGGGAGAAGGTCAGAGATGGTCAAGTGGTTCATTCCTTCCCTGCTCTCCACTTCAAACCTGCCCTTGAACGAAGGCGAGACCGACACTTCTACGTTGTGCCTCATCCGGCTTGAGACGATGACGGGTTTGCCTCCTAATCTTTGCTGGTACCAGAAGAAGAACGTGACCGAATCCTCTCCGCAGAAGCACTTCAACGTCACCGTCTGGCCCACTTGTGCCATTAGGACCCTAGGGTCCTGATTGACACCCGAGGACTTAGCCGCAAGTGGCGCTTGGCCAAAACAGACAATAAACACAATATGTTGACCTTGTTAAACATTAAAAACACACTCGTAAACAATCCCGAGCTGAGTGAAGTAAAATACTTACCAAATTCAGAAAAAAGGGCGAGTAAAATACAAAGCAAGGCCATCGGTGAGGCTCTATTGTCTGCGTCCTATTTGGCAACGGGCGCACTTTCCATTTGTGAAGCAGGAGTTTAGGCCTGTTTTTGATTGGCTCATCTAACTTGTTTCCTTTGGGTTTTTTTCATACGCGAGAATCAAATCGAGATGTGCCTGCACTGATTGAGGGTAAAATGCTTTGTCAACTACATTAGCGAAGGGAACATAGACTCTGTTACTCAGAAAACGTCTTTTTTTTATTTCCAGACAAAAAGGCTAAAACTGTAAGTCAAAGTGCTGAAGTGACAACAAAATTCAGGTCAATCGAGTTAACCCCAAAAAAAAAAAAGCCTTTGGTAAAACGAGGCTGCCTGGCACTGTCAGGTGTGGTTGCAGCTTAGTGCGGTGTAGCTGCACACGTTTCTGAGGGTCCCAAGGATAAATCCTGCTAGAAAAGCAGAATCAGCCTTGAGGTTCACCAGCCGAAGCAAGTTGATCGGCATTGGGATCAGTCGACTGATCTAAAGTTGTTAAAGTCCATCTATTTATTTATCTGTCTGGTTTAAAATCTTCAGCCATGACAGTTATTGTGTTACGTATATTGAGCCACACTGATTATGGTTCATTCTCAGGACGTTGTGGTTTTGTTGTCAGGTCCAGCCTTATTCAAGCTCTGACCTTCTGTTACCGACTGCAGAAAGGTAAAAAAATAGCAGTTTGTTTTTCTCTTTTTTTGCAGCTGATGCTACTGTAGCTCCTCCCCGGTGAGAGAGAAGGTGTGGTTCAAAGAAACTTGCTTTCGGCAGTGAGAAAGAAGCTGAGGGACCTTTTTTTCTGTTTCAGTGGGAGCAGGGCTGTGTTGTGCTTACACGGTGGCTGGCACACATGTCCTCCTACTGTCCCCCACAACCTCGGCGGTCGTGTCCGCTGCTCCTGCTTCTGCAGACTCATTGGTGACTTTAACAAAACACCGACGTGTCATCTGCAAATGCGATGACTCAGTTGCTGCAGCTTCTGAGGGTACAGCCGTGTGCGAGCAGAGGGCCCTGTGGCCGCCCACCCTTGCAGATGCTGTTGTTTACCACTGACAAATAAAACCCCACCTTTTTCCACCGGCTGCTGTGAAATGACAGCGAATCAGTGATAAAGTTGATAAACAGGCGCCTGGTGCAGATATCTTTCCACTCAGCATGAGACAGCAAATGGAGTATTTTGAAGGCGTCGTCCACCGTGGCTCAACCCAGACATACACATCTGTCAATCATCCTCTTTGTTGTTGCATGCATATTCTGCAAAATGCATGATACTAAATTCTACGAACCAAAAAGGTCAGAATGCTAGATATTTGGGGGTTGTTTTGCAGTTTGAACCCAGTTTACGTTTCTCAAGGTGTTGCATTTTGGATGCAGCACCCACAGAAAGGCTACTGCATGCAGCGGCTGTGATCTGTAGGTGCGCGCTTTGTCAACAAAGCGTTCAGACCACTTCCTGAGCCGTACGGACCGGCAGATGCAAACACAGACCACCTCAAGCTAAAAAAAAAACCCCAAAAAAACACCCTGACATCCTGCACTTAAGCGGATAAAACCCTCACTGACGCCAGCAAGCTTGAACAAAGTTCAGAGACGAAGCGAGAAAACTTTTTTTTTTTTCCAACTTGGTGGCTTTTCTTAATTCAACATTAAAAAAAAATAAGTAAATAAAAATGAGCGTAAACTGGTCTAGTTTGTCTGCATATGTGCAGATTTAAGACTCTATCATCTTCACCAGCCTGGGCTGATCAATAGCATCCTCTCAGATCTTATCTTCTCCTTCACTGGTCCACCTTCGAGCTACGTCCTCTCTCCGCTCTTCTTTAATACAACCATGGCTGCAGGTCCTCCCACACAAAGTGTCATCTCGTGAAATAAAGTTGTGTGACCTCAAGAACACAAAACACATCCCACCTGCGGGTGAAACAGCATTCCTGTAACGCGTTAACCTGACTTTTACCTCCATCCTGGTTGTCAGGGCAACATATTTGGTCAGCTACTGCCACCTACTGGTCGTAGCCAGTACTACGCGTGTTACTCAAAAGCGGAAGTGTGACGTGACACAAAGGCGTCGTTAAAAGTATTTTCCAATCAAATATATTGCTTATGTGGGGGGGGGAGAAAATAAATAAATAGGAAAAGTTCATTTCTCAGAATACATAGGCTTGATTGAGTCCTAATTGTTGCGGTGTTCCAAAGGAAAATTCTTATTTTCTTTTCTTCATAAGCAAAATGTTTTGTGCAGGACCCAAATGCAGAAAACCACAGTTCAGGCGACGCAAAGCTGCCCTTTATTGGGGTGAACACACGAAAACTAAACCCAAAAACACTCCAACCGGAAGAAAAAACAATTCTACAAAAGCAGTGTCCAGTCACTAAACCTGAGGAGCATGGTGAGCCTTTTGGAGAGCACGCCGTCATGAAGAAACCATTATTCCTCGGTTTCATGAGGCAGAAGCGTTTCCAGCTCTGTTCCTCAACTTGGTCGACACAGAAGAGAGACAAAAGAAAGACGAAAACCCTCTGACCCCCTGAGGCAGGTGTTGGGGCCTCAAGTAATCAGCCTGATTGGATCACCCACAGGTGTGAGTGATCCTGGCAGACACCTGGGCCCCAACTACCTCCCCCAGTGGCCAAAGAGGGCAAATGTTCAGGGCCACTGCCAACCCCTGGCAGAACCCTGACACAAAACAAAAGATAACAGCTACAAACAGATGGAAAAATATGTAATGCAATGTATTAAAAAAAAAACTGCATTAGACTAATGGAATTGAATAGAAATACTTTTATTTATACAGGAGCAATCGTCAACATAACACAATACTTGTGGAAATATTGTGTACTATTTACAGGAAGTCTAACTAATTGTGCGAGACTAATTCAGTGTGCAATATGCAACTTGAAATACAGGAGCAAATGTGCAACATTTAAAAAAGCAGTCAAGCTGTGTCTTACTGAGGAAAGGTTAGACAGACAGCTCCGTGGGGAGTTCTGATCATTAAGGGTTAGATCTTATCAGACGCTCTGACAGGCTTTTGTCGCATCTTTTGACAAACCACAAAGTTCCTGTGAGGTTTGCGGCTTCCCAGCACTGCTTTTCTGTCAAAGACATCAATGACAAACAGCAGCTGACGCACAGAAAATCTTTCTGGTGTTATTTTCTGTAAATTATTGTTGATGAAATCAAGTATTTTTTCTTCAACAGGTCGATTTCTCCCACTCGAATCTGTCTGCAGAGGCAGTCTAAACAGGCAAGGCTGATTTTTTTTTCTTTTTTTTAAATTTAAATGTCACCAATAAACTTTCTATAACAGTTTTATGAAAGTAGTAGGAAATATTCCTGCCAAGAAAAGATTAGTAATACCACCTGTGAACCTGGTAGTTACCCAAGGGACCTTAACAAATATAAGATAAAAATGCCCTCAAAACCATGTTGTAATAAATTTTGTTTGCTAACTGCCTTTGCGTCTGTGATGAGAATTCTGTTGGATGTAATCCTATTATTTATTTATTTAAATTTTCATTATCAATAGGATAATAAACCACAAACACTACTGAGTTCTATTTGGTGATTGACAGCAAAAAAAGGGGTTTTTTTTCGCCTTACTAAATATAAAAAGCAGAAGTGGTTTAAATAGAAATTCGTTTCAAAAACAGCTTGCAGAAACATGTATGTCCGCTAGAGGGAAGTATTGCAGCATTGTCTGAATTACAACAGGGTTGTGACTATTTTTGTAAATTTTATACTTGTAATCGAAATATATGACGGATGTAGCGTTCTTGCTTCAATCTGCATCATCATCCATATCATATAATGTATTTTAAACGTACTAGTTTAAAAAAGCATTGCAGAAAACTTTTTTCTTTTTTTTTACAATTGTAAACAATAAACAACGATTGGCTTGAATTGTACATTCACATGCGTTCATTACTGATACAGTGCAAGTATTTGGGAGATAAGCTGCAAAACATTACGAATGTTGAAGTCTTAGCTCAGATGATTGGTGAGTAGAGAAAAAAACTCCCTGAAAACAAAAAATCTTGCACGTCAGCAACTAGCTGCTTCAGGTAAAACCAGGCTTGCAGCATCGCCTCTATGGCCGACGATTTATTTTGTCTGTTTTTACTCACACTCTGGTTGTCTTGGCGAGGCCTGGCACTGTCTGATCTTTTTACGAGCGTTCTGTCTGCTTCCCAAGCAGGACAAAGACCTCTGCAGCTCCGAGCGTGCGTCGGGGCACAGGAAGATGTAGAAGAGTGGATCTAACAAGGTGTTCAGGCTGGTCAGGCCGTAGCACAGCCGATACACGAGGAATATGGAACGCTCCAGCTCACACGGCCTGTCAGTAAACAACAGGGACACAAATCTGTACCCGCCGACGAGGTGGTAGGGCCCAAACACCACGATGAAGTTGATGGTGATCACGACCAGGATGCCGACGATTTTGTGCCGCTCGTGGTCGGAGAGGGAGGGAGACCGTCGCGAGGGTCACGCCGATGTGGGCTGAAGTGTAGCTTAGAGAGAAGAAGAAATGAATGATAGATTAACATGTAGGAAATCATGACAGTGTACTATTAGGAACAGGTCATGTGTGGGCTTCATAAAAAAAAGTGAGTTTTGTCGGCTAATTTGAAGGAGGTATGTGTGGGGACGTCTTTGATGCGTTTAGGTAGGACATTTGTAGCAGCATCAGTGAAGGACGTACTGGAGGACCAGTCCCCCCATGTCTCCCTTAGTACTGGTTGAGGAAGAACAAGGCTGAGCATCAGCTGAACAGAGGAGGGCATGGTGGCGGGTAAGGTGAAGGAGCGCTAATGTAGCGCCTTGTCTTTGTTTTCAACTTTTAACACAATTAAATGCTGAAACTGACGGCAGATAAGAAAAATAAAACATCCTCCACTCACCTCTCAGATGAAGCTACACATGGGTAATGGATTGAAATAATAGTCACAGGTGTTTGATGCAGATTTAAACATGGGAAATTGTCACACTGGGCAATTTAGGGAAATTAGGTTTGAGTTATAATAAAAAAATAATATGTGTATGTAAGTCACTGCTCACCCCAGGATTGCACATGGCAAGAGGAAACCAAGGGCCACGGTGGTGATCTTGAAGTAGGCATATCCAGGGCTGACCGGGTACTGCTCCAGGCACAGCAACCGGTCGGCATCGAACACCGACGGGAGTAGTCCGCTTAGGCAGAACAGGAATGTGAGCATCCACACCACTACGCCGCACACAGCCGCTACCCGAACAGTCCGTACCCTTCGGCTGCTCAAGGGGTACACGATGGCGAGGCAGCGGTCCAGCGCTATCAGGCACAGGAACATGACGCTAGCGTAAATGTTCACGTGAAAGACATAGCCCACTAGTTCGCAGGGGAGCTGGCCATAGGGCCAGCGGTGGGCCCCTTGAAGGTAGAGGATCCAAAGTGGCAGAGTGAGCAGCTGCAGGAGGTCTGAAAGCAGAAGGTTGAGGATGTAGACCAGCTGACAGCCTCCCCCGCCGGAGCGTCCCAGGTGGTACAGTCCCCAGAGGGACAGAAGGTTGCTGGGGAGTCCCAGGGAGAAGATCACGCCATAGATGCACGTCAGGCCAAAGACGTCAGTGTCCAACGGGAGGTTGCAGCTGTCATTGGACATCTCTGTGTTCTTTGAAACCCCGCCCCCTTGCCCGGGATGTAAAGATGCTAAAAGTCTATGCGTTTAAAATGATCTGTCCATTTTTGACGTGCGTGAAAGGAATCCCCTGCATCCATGAGGAGAAACGGGCTGCAAAGCAATTAGCAAAAGCATTCTCAAAGCAATTCCCACCAGCAGACACTGACCAGGCTGCACTCTCGCTCTCGCCACCGTGGGACCCACTCCGTTTCGCTCTGCGGAGTGACCTGCTCTCCACGGCGTCTCCGCCAAGCCTCGTCTATTCACTTCCTCCACAGGAAGCCCACTTCTTGGACTTTAAAGGCAACATCCTGAACAGGAGAACGCCTTTCTACCCCAGAACGAAAACACAGACTTCCAGCAGAAGGGGTGAGTAAGGTGAGGGGTGGAACCAATTTTGGGTGCCCACCCAAGCCCTTTAGATTGTATATACAATAGTTGGATGTGTGCCATTAAAAGTATGAGCCACTATAGACCTTGGGATCACATGATATTGTCAGGTTAGCCTTTAAAAAGGTGGAAAGAAGCTCATTAAAAATGCCATTTGCTTCATAGTTTCTGATAAAATGAATGGAAATGGGATTGAGAACTACTACATTACTGGAATCCCTGCTGTAAAAAAGACTGTTAAAAGTGAAAGGGAGCGTTCTGTCCCGGTTGAAAGTACACAATTGAAATTGTTTTGGGGAAGAATGGGTGTGCTGAAACAATGGCTAGCTGGCAGTATTTTTACCCCAGGGTTTCAAAAGCAGGAGGCTCTAATCAGTCTTTTGGTTTCCTTTAAAATGTCACCGATCTGAGATTTATTCAACAATCCAGGACTGCGGCTAAACCCTTCGCCTGCCCCCCAACTGCTACTGTCTAGGTGGGATTATAAACTTCAAATTCCTTAAAATTTCCCTTTGTAAATTGCCAGCACCGCAAATAGTAGCGAGGAAACTGGGGAGTTGACAGTTGAGTCCAATAGATTGCTCCTGTCTGGCTGAAAATGGGATGTTTGTGGATGGTACCACGAAAACCGACATAATTTTACTCATTAAGTACTCGGAACACTCGCTCGCAAACCTGCAATATGCAATATGTCGACACTACCTCCCAAAACTTCTTTTAAGACAAAAGTTTTCGCCTATTGTTAGCACCTACTGTGCTAACAATAGGCATCAGCTTTATCAGCGCTTTCCTCTATCATAATAAATTCCATTTGAATGTGAACCCTTGAAATAGCACAGCTGAAACTGTATTTGGTCTGTGGAAAAGAACAGCTACAAAAATGTTAAGAACCCAATGAGAATAAAGCAAAAAGTTGCTGTTTTTTTGCACGTTTATTACAAAAATTAACAACGCACGCACATGAATTGAGGTATTAGCTTGTGTAGCCAGTGCTTCCATTTTGTAGAAAACAAAACGATAAAGTTTAAACACTTGAAATCCACATTGTTGTCTTTTTATTTACCAAAAGATAATATAAAGTTGCCTCTAATCCGATTTTGCTTTTCTCCTCGACATCCGGCGGTAGAGGACCCTGCAGATAAAAACAACAACCCAGACACAAGCCCCAATAACCGCTGTGGCCACAGCGGCCACGTCCAGGCTGTGGTACGTGTACCAGGGGAGAGTGAACCCTGCTGCCCTCAGGTGGGCGGCGCCTTTGTTCCTGATGACGTACTCTGTCCAGAACACAGCTGTGTCCATTGGAGACGTCAGCTGATCACGGTGTAGCCGCGAGAGGTGTTTGATGTTGCTGCGGTATGAGGGGTTCTCCAGGACGTCCTTTAAAGCCAACAGGAAGTCTTCTTTCGTAAGCGATTTGGCCTCAACGACCCGGGCTGCCCCTCTTATCTTTAGCCGGTGCAGGTTGTCAAACTGATCAAAGAGGAGGGGGAGGCCCAGAACTGGAACGCCGTGGTAAATGGCCTCGTACATTCCGTTGGTGCCTCCGTGGGCTACAAAAGCACGAGTTTTGGGATGTCCCAGGATGTCATTTTGAGGCATCCACTTTGTGAGCATGGTGTTGTTCCCCAAGGAAGAGGGTTTCTCGCCCACAAACTTCCACACCACTTTTTGAGGGAGCTCCGCAAAGGCAGAGGCCATGGCCTCGGTGACCTCGCGAGGCAGAGCCGACACTATCGTCCCTAGAGACATGACCACCACTCCATGTTCACCAGAGCTCCGCATGAAGGCCTCCAACTCAGCGGGGAGGGGCTGGGCCTCTTGGCACTGGAAACCACCGATGTACACCATATTAGGCATGGTGGGACGTGGGAACTCGAAGACAAAGTCCACCCTCACCAGCCAGATATCAGCTGCGAGCTGCAGAGAGAGCAAGTCTGTTCCAGGAGGGAAGTGTTTCTGGAACAGCTCCGAATAGGCAGGATTAATGATCAGGTGTTGTTCCACTACGCTGTGGAGGTAAAGTAACATGTTTTTGAACCTTCCAAGAAAGTCCATGCGGTCGTGAAGTTCACTGTTTGGCACCGGGACGTAAGAGACAGGAGATGGGGCCATGGTAAAATGGCTTTCCCCAGTATTAATCCAGCGCACGTTGAAAACCATCGGTAGCTTGAGGTAGCTGCCTAGAATTAACCCTATGGTCAGGGCAGGGTCCGTCAGCATTAAATCAAACTTGGCATCTCTCAGCTTCTTCATAAATTTGAGATTATCTAACATCGCAGAAGCTGAGTTGGCAAGAATCTTGTGGCCCTTATTAAACATAGACGTGATCAAGTGCTGCTGGCAGAAGCTACGCAAAAACTGGCCAGAACGCCGGCACTCAATGACATCCAGGAGAAGTTTATTATAGTACGACTTGTCCGTCTGGTCCTCCAGCATGGTCACGTTTATGGAGGTGTAGAAGGAGGAGTCACTGGGGATGTACCAGCTCTTGGTAGAACGCAGCACCGTGATATTGTGGCCTCTTGCGTGTAGCTTCCTGAGGAGGATCTCCATGTTGATCCAGTGGCTGCCATCCACGGGCGCCACCAGAATTCTGCCGCCGCTGCCTAGGGTGGGACCTAGAAGCAAGACGCACAGCCCTGACAGAACCACAGGGAATATTCTTGACATTTCCTGCAAGGAAAAAAAAACACAGTTTCAAGCAAAGAAGCTACTGTCAAAACATCTGGCTGACTCTAATCAGCCCAATATAAACACCTCTAGGCTGGAGGGTTAAGTACATAGAGCTAGCCTGACACTCAAACGTGCAAAGTTAACAAAAAAACTGCTCCAACTGAGACTCTGCACCACCTGTTAGAATTGTTTACACTTTTTTTTTGTATAAGTCAAATTCCTTGATTCCTGTGGATCATTCAGCTTCACTCTCAGACTTTCACACACATATGCGCAAGAAGAATCAAAAGGTAGCATTTCTCTTCTGCTACGAAGGCAGTTTGCAGTTAATTCCGCTAGTTGATGTTTCAGTAATGGGTGTATCATTTAATTCCTTACCTAGATGTTCGCGTTGTGTCCAACTCCTTTAGATCTGTAACAGGTGTTTCAGAAGTGATTTGTGCACTACGAGAGCACACCAGCATATATATGCTGACACCGGTCAAAGTTCATCCCGTCAGATGAGTGGTGTTTGCGCTGACTGATTGTCAAACTGATTAGCTAAATGTCAAAGGTGTCACCGCAAAAAACTGAAAAAGAAGCTACGATCGACGGCAAAAGAAAAGGACCCAAGAAACTCGAGTCTGTGGCGGGGAACGAGGGAGGAATGGAGGAAGCAGCAAGGTCAGGGAAAATAAAGCAGATGTGGAGATTACAAAGACCGCACAAATGGCTGCTCCTATCAGTGAGCGACAGCCTTTCCCTTCTCTCCTCTGCTTCGGCGGGGTTACATAAACCAGACCCGGCGGTACAAGGGTTCAGCAGGCGCCATAGGTCTCTGTGGTCAAAGTGAAGGGCCCAGTTTAAAAAAAAAGGTTCAAGTCCAAGCTCGTTAGACACAAACAGACCTGATAGCTAGAACGAGAACTAATGAAACTAATTAGAGCTAAACAAGTCGTCTGTCCGTCCTCAGCACCCTCTGCAAACTTATTGCAGGAGCATTTGTGTCCAGCAGGGGGAGACACCCAAGCCATCAGTGGTTAACAAACAAGTAAACAAACCTGTTTCAGCTTGTTTTCAGCTTCAAAAGATTTTATCTAGGAGGGGACAAGAGGTCCTTTATTGTGGGAAATCTCTCCCTGCCGGGTTAACCTGCAGATAAACACATTTGTTGCCATGGATATCACATAAATAAGGAAGGCTAAACTGTTCTTTTTTCCCCTCATGGGAAGTCTGTTTTTTTCTCTTTTTTTGTCTGCACCTTTTTAAAGTTGAATCAAAGCCCAGATATGTAAACAAAACTCACGCGACGCCAACTCGGCAGCTTTCCTTCCTTCTTTTGTTAGGCATCATGATACGGCTCATTTAAATCCCCTTTCAGTGCTGACACTGTTTGTTCGCACACACCCCAGGTATGTCCTATCACATGGTAAAATGTGTTTTCTGCGCTGTCTGGTTCTTTCTGGAAAATAATGCATCTACCTCTCCCGAACCAAAAGTTCAGTTTTCTTTTTCAAAAATCTGTGTAATTCGAAATCAGTTACCTGTTATATCATTTTTTGAAATAATGATCAAAGTTTATTATATTCATATTCATGTTGATATTCGTTTATTACATTATCATAGTTTATTTTATTCTTGCTGCTATTGCAGTTTTTTCTCATTTTCTCTGCCGTCATTAAGGCAGAAAAGACTACTACCATTCATAGCGCCTGGAAAGATAGCGATCAGTTTAGCTTTATTGCCAAAGTGGCTGAGACAGCAGTCAGTACATTTCAATTCCAAGAAAAACTTGTAAATGAGGTTAAATATTATCCATGAACTATGAGAAAGTAGAAGGGTATAAGCAGAGGCAACTGTTGGTGCTGAAAAAGTCCATAAAGGAAGCCGACTCTCTCTTCTGGAGCTCTGGGTTATGCAATGGCGCCGCTATTATTCCTTTTCTTCAATTCTCTTGATATTTGGCACCATGAGCAAGGCCCGCAGAAGCAGGCATACACACAGTCGTTGCAGATCGAACCCTGGAAAGACACAACACCGTCACAGCCAGTAACAGGACAAAGCAAATACTTTCAGGCATGCTGTAAATACTCCTCGGGAGGGGCTGGGTGGGGGGGTAAAAATTTAGTGCAGTGCTGGACTCATTAATCAGTGTCAGCATTCCCCTGAACAAATTAAGTGGAAGAAAGGACCACAATGCACTGGACTGACCACAGCAACTGAATTGCTGGATGTCCTCTTGGAAATACGAGAAAGAAACGGATAAACTGGTGGCTTTTTAACCAGAAGACGGATGCAGCACGGGAGGATTTTTACCTCTATGCCGTAGCGTTGGCGTACAGACACCCTCAGGGCAGTGGTTATAGGAGGGATGGTTCCAAAGGAGTCCAGCAGGGGTAAACAAAGGCATTCCCCAGCCTCACGTGCTGTGATACAGGCGAAACACGGGAAGCACCAGAAGGAAAAGCAGCCTGAAACGCAGAGAAATATTTAAAATGCGGACGTCTGTCTGCACTATCAGATGCATCGTGCGCAGGGTTTCTAACAATCCTCCGAATGCTTCTCTGCAACAGCTAATCTCTGACATCTAGCGCACCCGATCGGCTGATTATCACCCATCTCCTGCACGAAAGGATTTAGGCCTGCCAGGATTCGATGAAATTCAACCTAGTTTTTGTTTGTAAAGGTGTCCACAGTGCGGACGTGTTTCAGGACTCACAGCTGGGAAGGTCACTGAAACAGTCACAGATGCCGGAGCTCCATTCGTGGGCCGTCGTGACAAAGGGCCTGGGTTGGGACGTGACTGTGGTGGCAGCCATGATCTCAGCTTCTCAGGATGAAAAAAGATCTAAAATAATTAAATAATAAGTAGCAAAAGTATATTTTGTCCCTACTAATGTTTCAATTATCTGTACAGTGGTCCTGTTTACAATAGAATACAATAGAATCGAATAGAGTAGAATAGAATAAAGTAGAATAGAATAGAATAAAAAAGTAATTTAACGTTGTAAATCAGAAAAACCTAAAGTACTAAAAGCATTTCTTTAAAAAAATAAAATAAAATAAAATTATATGCACAAGACCTGTCTCAACTTCCAACATACTTTACAAAGGACAACAATAATTCTATTATTACATTCTATTGCGTTCACACAGTTGGTTTTACTTTAAAAAAAAATACTTGAAACCTGAGGAACAAATTCAACATTGAACTAACTACAAAATTTTAAACGACAATGGCTTTTACTACAAAAAAAAAGGATTTCTTCATAAGTAAATGTAACGTTTTGCTAAGATTTGTTATACCGTCACACTGCTTACCTTTTCTGCCTTTGGGTTGAAAACAAATGAAGGATTTGCGTCACAACACCACATCTTATAAATGCGCGGCTGACAAGATAGCAGGAACGGCGCATCACTGACCAGTCCGTCCAGTCCGACTCGAGGGACCATAGGCGCAACATCTCGCTGGGCTTCTTGTGTCAGATACTTCAAAAGGTAACAATGGCAAGAAAATCAGATTATGCGCATGGAGTACCGGTATGTTGAGAAAGGAATCTTTTACTTGTTTAAACATTGGTGAATACTCACTTTGTTATGGCACTTGAGTGGTGCTTTCTTGATCATCTTGGGATTTTTTAGAAATGGACTCGAGTCCAGCTAAAGTCATTCTAGAGCCGATCACGGTCGCGTTACCCCAGGCCTAACTGTCCCCAAGCTTGGTAAAAAGATGCTTAAATAAAATAAATGTAGACTCTCACAATCACATGACTTTTTACTCACTATTAAATGTCCTCATCATAAAAATATGTTGTTCATGAGGCCACAAGTTAAACAAAAGTTCAGTTTTTATTTCAGAGGTGGAAAAAGAAAAAGGAACGGAAGTTTTCTGCACAATATTTGCTATCGGCAGCAGTGCAGTGACAAATTCATTTTTGGACATGCGTGACCACGCTGAAGCGTCTATGCTAGACCAAGTGCGCCCCCTGCAGGGGGTCCAGAAGGGTGTAGCTGGCTGAGAAAGAGGCCGAGGAGGCGTGGGATGCCGCTCTCCTCTTCAGCTCCCTGGAGATTTGGAGCCAAGATAATGGGTAGCAGCAGCATCCATACAGACAATCGCTGCACACGCTTCCCTGGAAGACGCACAGAGAGAAGGCTGTGGGTGGGAGGCTCGGACAAAAGGTGAAACTGGCCACATACGTACCAACAAACCACAATCCTACAGTACCTGTTCGTTTCATTTTTCTGACGGATGTGCTTGGTAGCTAAAGAATATAAAGTTTTGTCAAAAGTGGGCAAAAATATGTTCCAGGAAATCCAGGTAGATTTCTGTTTTCGGATGAAGGTTTCTGGTAGCAGCAACAACCATCAAAAAGAGTGGAAGAGTGAAATTTGATAAATCTGTTAAGTTTAAGAGGCACGGTTTATTGAACTAATAAAAACTAAAAACAAAAATGTGCATCGTTCCTGGTGGACGTGCATCACGAGCGCGTGATTTCTGCTTGCCGACATCGAGTCTGTTTTTGGTTTCTTCTTCGCTTCCAGTGCCGCGGACTTCGATTTATTTTAATCCGAATGCATCGAAATGCTGGCAAGATGTACAAAGCCATGCTTTCATCCCAAAAAAAGAGCGAGCTGTCGACAAAAAATGGTAAATAAATAATAAAGACAAAGATGGGGCAAGGGCGATGATTAGGAAGCCGGAAAACACGAATTAAGCTGCAAATCAGTCGAGCACGTCCACCATGTTTGTGCTCCAGTAACTTAAGATCAATGTACACTTTTAGCCCGGGCTAAGCCTAAAGTCGTGCATCACAGCTGTGTGTATATCTAGTGTGACAACAAATGTATTTGTTATTTCAGAGCAGTTGGAGGGCATTTACACATACGACTGTTACTTTTCTGCGCATTTGGGTACTTTTGGGAACACTTGGGCTAGCATTGTTAGCCCCGCACTTCTAAGACATCTTAAGGCGACTTGAGGAGTCAGTGTAAATATTGTTTTGCACCGGTGGTAGTCATAGTTACAAGATCCTTCCACCTGTGAGAGATCAATTGCCTTCGCCGGCCTACGTGCAACAACTTCTGGCATCTTGCTACTCGATGCTCCGCGCTATTGACAGCCGATCCTCTGCCCACTCCGCCTCCACAGGAGCCAACATTATCAGCTACCTCCTTCCTGATGGCAGCTTTCCAGTTCCAACCACTCCCACCTCCAGGTTTATCTCTCCTCCTTTTCACTGTCCCGATAACACGCGGATAAACTCTTTCAGGGTCAAGTGAGCTCTATTGAGCTTCTGCTTGCGCGACGAGGCCCGATCGCTGTGAAGATCCTCGGTTACATAGGCGGGCGACAAATGGCACGGCAGCGAAGGTGTGGGTGGGTTGCCTGAGCAGCTCCCATTTCAAAAGCCGTTAAAAATCCATCATCACCACATTCCAAATGTTCTAAAACAAAACTAAAAGTGAAGGTGGAAAAGTAAAAAGCGAGGTCTGGAAAGATCGGGAACGATCTGCTCTCGAGGCTGGCCGGAACTTGTGGATTCCGGGGTCCTACCGGGATGCCGTATCGTTGCCTGACGGAGGCCCTCATGGCCAGAGAGGCTGGAGGCACACAGCCGATGCAATCCAACAGCGGGAGGCAGGGGCATGCGCCCGCAGCGCTGGTCACCTTACAGGTGAACACTGGGAGGCAGCAGAGGGCAAAGCAGCCTAAACACACAAAGTAGCACACACACACACGTCCTTTCAACAAAAATGACTACGTGCATCATGCTAAGCTTTTTGTGTCTTCTATCTAAATCAACAGTTAAAAGCTTTCGTTTTAGCGCCCCCTGGTGGCCTGACCATCACGTTCATAAAAGGTCACATTCTTAAACCAATAAAAAACTCAATCCTAGTCAAATTAAATCAATACGCAGAATAAATAAATAGATAAATGAAATCGTGTGTACTCACAGTCTCCCATGTCCTTGTAGCACTCACAGAGACCAGTGCTCCATCGACCCTCGTCCGGATCTCTGCCTAGCGGCTGGACCTCCACCACTTGATGAGACATAAAACGTCGCTCTTTCCTTCAAAAAATTGGGAAAATTAAACATAATTACCAGAAGGATATAAATTATCATGACCAAACTTTAAACACTGTCATCCTAAGGTCATTCAAGGTGTTTGGTTAAGTCTTTAGGTGTTTGTTTTCAGAGCACCTTTAATAGTATATTATTTAGAAACATTTGTTTTATATGTTATTATATGGAGTACTATAGTGACAGGGTTAGGGTTAACCCTAACCCTAACCCTAACCCTAACCCTAACCCTAACCCTAAGACTTTCACTTACATACAATTAATACAAAGTTCTAAATTAAAGTTTCTATGTTTGTGCCTTGAAAAGGAAGGAAAAAACCCCAACAGCGTCACACATTCACCTCTGAGAAAACCCTTATCTTTTTCCACAAAGCTACCAGTCTAAACAAAAGGTCGCTTTCTCGTCTGTCTTTCCAGAGCGTTCCCTTTTCTGGCTCAATGGTTCCCCTTCCATTTCGTGAAGGAATGTTTACCCAGAAAAGAGAAAAGATCACATACCTGATTTAAAGATTAACCAAAACAGTCGACCAAGTTTTCATCCGCTTGACTCTTTTTTTCCTCCCTCTTGCTTTTTCAACCTCACCATGTTGTGTATTTTACCTGCTCGACTGCAGTGTTTTGGGATAAATATGAAACAGCGCAGTGAAATGCGATGCCACTGACTGAGCGTTTTTGCAGCTAAATCGGACTGAAGTCTACACTCGTCTATGCCAAGAAAACAACCGAAATAAAAACGACTTCGCTAAAACTTGGGAGGATTTTAATCCGGGTGACACACTAATGGGTGAGGGAATAAAAAGTGGCACTGCACCGCTTTTCTTTAAAGCCTCGGATGTCTTATCTTTTGTCTCCGTGAAAGAATTTGGGAAAAAAAAACAATAAAAAACTCAAAGGAAAGGAGCCAGCCCCCGTCAACAAAACCCCGTTTGTTCCATCAGGGCTGACGAGGGTGATCACACCGAAGATCGGAAAGAAAGAAGGTACCCTCAGAAAAAAAGAACTATTCGGATGAATATCGGCGGTTCTCGAAGTGAACCTTAAAAATAAAAAGAAGAGTTTAGAAACTACGGCTCATTCCCACCAAAACCTGGGAACTTTTTTCCCAGGGTGTGTGCAGAAGAACTTTGATTGGCTTGGAGCCTTTATTTTATCTCTACAGGCTTCACATGGTTTGTGTTTCCATCCAACCAACCATCCATCCATCTATCCATCTATCCATCCAATAATAATGGGGTTTGTTGACACCTATGGGGAAATATGGACCGTCCAATTATCCTTATTGGACAATGTTTCTTTCAAAGAAGTAGTTTCCCCTTGCCTCTGCTGCTTGACGGGGGTCGGCCTCTGGGTTTCGGTCAAGCCCCTCGAGACAATCCTGACTTGTAACAAGCGCAATATGAATAAAAGTTGATTGGAGTCGGATTGTTTTGGGCCGTGGGAGGAAAGAGCACCTCCCCTAGAAATCGAGCTGGGAACGGACCCAGGACCTTGTTGCTATGAGACAATTGTGCAAACCACTACACCTCCACGCCAACCATTTAAAAAAAAAAAAACACCAAAAGATGCCCGTATGCATCTGAACACACAGACACAGAAACACGTCCATATAAAAAGCTGTTTATTGACAATTACATGTAATAACAAGCCTTTGCATGATGTGATTGTTGGCATATGACAACTTGATGGCTGCTTATTGACTTAAACCGGGGTACTGATGACCATATTCAGTAACTTGCATTGTTCCTGAAACTCTGGAAACTCTGTGAGACACAACAGTTGCGGGTTAGAGAATCCTAAACGCGGGGGCCCCTGAAACACGGGCGTCGCCTCACTCACTGTGGCGGTTGGCTTTGCCGCAGAAGCAGTTGTGCAGTTCCTGCTGCGTTATGGGTTTTCCACGAGACAGCGGGCACCGCATCTTTCCACCTGCCAAAACTGCAACGACAATCCAGATTTTCATCTTTCTGGATGCGTCGACGGCAAAAGGTGACCGATGGACTCGACGACAACCAGAAAGGCCCCGCATGAGAGTCTCGGGCTCATTTAGGATTCACCACTTACTCACCAGGATCCTCACCTGCTTTAAAAGTGACCTGTAAAGGTATTCAGCCTAGGTTTTTTGTTTTTACTAAAAATGATCCAAAGAAGAAGAATGTTTCACCAAACTCACCTTGGCACCTGCATTTGCGGATGTGCGCTTTGGACACTTTGAAGTTAGGACGCAAAGCTGCACCAGAGAGAATCATTGAAAAGGAAGGTTATACCTCATCCATTAGCCCCACGGTGATGTTTCTCCACCGTTAGTTATTTACGGTGAAGGTGAGAATGACTGAAAGCGGTACCTGCGCTGCTGTACAGCTCGGCCAGAATGATGAGCAGGAGAGAGAGGCTCAGGAGCCGGGACATGGTGGCGGCGGCGGTGGGAGGCTGGTTTCTGATCGCTCGGGACCAGATTCGGATATTTATACCCCGATGCTGTGGTCACCTCCTGCAGCAGGGGAGCTAACGGGCCAGTCGTGGCAGGTCTGAAGGCTCCCGACTGTGCATGAACTCCAGAGTAAAATGAGATGAATGTGGAGATAATCGTCTCCCTGCTTGTGATATGAGCAAATAAAAGAAAACAAAAGATGGAGGTTCTGATCATCTCAACTCCAAAAAAAAAAAGAAAGAAAAAAATCTGATGTCCATGATAAATATGTAGGTCACTGATAAGGTTGACTTATTTATTATTTTATAATGTAAATATAAAACATTATTTAGTTTTTTTCTTTTTGTTAGATTTGGGTGAATGAAACGATTCAGTCGTTTTTTCTTTCTTACAGTATTTATTTGCTAGGAGGTTTTATTCCTTTTCTCCAAACTAACTTGTTTGGGACAAGGTCACATTGGTGCTGTTAATATTTGATTTCTTGGAACCATTTAATTATATAAACCCTCTAGTTATGTTTTAAACATTTATTTTCCTCTCCCTGGTTTGGAGTTTGTTTGTTTATTTATTTTCTTAAGCGTAACACGCTCCTTTTTCGTGACGCTTGAGAGTATTTAACCGGCTTCCGGCGCCGACCGTGCGTATTTACGCACGGCGCGCTTAGCATGATTTGGCACACCTTCAGCCATTAATCCGAGGTGTCAGCAGCTGTCCCTTCCTTCAACCAGGTGCTGACGTGCGCATTTAGCTGACAGTCGACACACAAAGCGAGGAAATCCCCAGAGCCGAGAAAACGACGCAGGGCCCCTTTAAACCGACGCTCCTTTTGTGGAGCCCGAGAGAGAGAGACACACAGAGAGAGAGAGAGAGAGAGAGAGAAAGAAAGAAGGAGACAGATCTGATAAAACAACAGCGTTTTCAGAAGCCGTTTTTTACCGGATTCATCTCTTGGCCGTGAAAGAGAAAGAGGTGAGCTAATATCTGTGATGTCTTGTCGAAACTACGAACAGTTGATGACAACAAAGATCTGCGGATTCAGATCGTCACTTTGTGTCAATGAGCGGCTCGAAGGGGAGATACTTGTAGTGATACTGTGAGATGTTTTAACCCCGAGGAAGGTATTTTACACCTTCTGTTTAAAATCGACAACGCATCGCTTCTTTCGATACTTACGCACGAGAAGCGCGCGGAAGCCCCCCGATTTCTGACGTACGTGCGCTATTTTTTTTTTTTTTTTGTGACAAACGTGTTTTATTTCATTCACAGGCGCCGCGGACTTCCCCTCTGCGCTCTTTTGCGTGGTCTTTGTCGCCTGTTGTTCATGCGTTCACGGGTTGAATTGCGGAAGTGAAAAGGCTCCACGCACTTGCGCGACTTAAAATCTGGTCTGCGACGACATCTAGCGGCCGGTCGGGGGAATCGCAAGACGCCGGAGATGTACGGAGCCTCGGGCGTCCCCGAGCTGATCCCGCCCGGCGGACCGCCGCGGCAGCCCGGCCCGGCGGAGCAGTACAACCCGGGACACCCCCAGGTGAATGGCCGCGGTGGGGGGGCCAACCCCCAGAGGCTCGGACAGAGGGCGCCCAAGCTGGGGCAGATCGGACGCACCAAGAAAGGTGGGTGTTTCAAGTCTGTTCTTTATTCTGAACATATTTTTTTTTTCAAATGGCAAAACATGAACAGATGATCAAAATGACTGTTGCCATAGAAACTGGTGAACTCAGCGTTTTAGGAAATGCTACGTAGTATTCAGTGGTCTTACGTATGTGAAGTTTGTTATTATAAACATTGTTGAACCCAATTTCAAATGTTAGTAGCCTTTTTTTCCCAGTCTGATGTAGTAAACTTTGATGTGGGTTCACAAACTTTCAAGCACCAGAAAATTGATGCGAAATGGTTTTAAACCTTCCAGTTATGATGGAGGATTTGACCATCCGCTACCCAGACTGGTGTGTGACAGAGAAGCCTGTGACTCCACGTCGATTCAGGGCCGGTCATGCATTTTTTTTTTGAACAGTTTTGGTGTTTTTTTCCCTCTTCAGTGGACCTGGAAGACGAAGACCTGGACGACATCATGAACAACAACGGGCAGTGTCCTGTATCCCTGTCGCCTATCTCCTAAGCTACACCTGGAAGTGCCAAAAAAGAGGGGGAAAAAATGAAAACAAAACAGGAAGAATTGTTGAGACGGCCCTTGGGAGCTGTTGGAGCCCGTCTAGTCTCCTCCCAAAGCTTCTGGAAGCTCATCAAGGCACAAAAAGGGGGTCGCCTGGCGCCATCTGGACCCAACTGTACATAGCGTTTATTTAACTTAATCGATAAGTATTGACTGTGAATGAATCGTATTGCATCGGCCTTTATACCTCGGCAGGCTTTCAGGATTTG
>CAAE01015110.1:0-10000 GCA_000180735.1 Tetraodon nigroviridis
TTTTGCTTTAGCAATTTAACGGGAAAAACATGAACTCTGTCATTGATTTTCAACTGGAAAGACAAATCATCTGTGATGAAAATGTAGGTAAAAAAAAAAAGGGTAAACATTAGGAAATAAACGTTTGTGTTGTGTTGCTTTCTCATCTGTCCACAAAAACAGAGTTATTAGACACAGCATGATTTCTGGAGGAGAATCAAGGCGGGAATATTACTTAAAGGCAAGAACAGTGCTTGTGTGAGTTTCAAACTTCCCACCGCAGTGAGGAGGCCAATCTGGGCAGGTCTGCTGAGCCCAGATAATGTCGCACCAGATGGTACAGTATATATAAAAAAAATATCACTAAAATAACATCAACGCGGATGATCAATTTTAGTTTATAACCAGTGGCAAAGAAAGAAGGAATCTAAGAGTGTTCTGCTTTGTGAAAGTACATTTATGAGACCCTGAGAGAAAATGTTGGGCAGCAGAACACAGCAGAAGCTGCTTCTGATGTAGATGTGAAAAACAGGAGGTGTGGACAGAACGGTGGCTGGCTCTTATCTCTGACAGTTTCTGTGGGACTAATAAAACTTCTTACGCTTATTCCATCAACTACTTTTAACAAACACGCTTTAAATGACAAATGCAGGACCCTCTGGAGAGACATCCTCCAGTAATTGACTGACATCTTGCCTGTTTTATATGTAGCAACACAGCTTTGCCCCAGTTTGTCTTTGCCTGCTTTAGGATTTATGAAAATATCAATATCTTTGACCAATATTATTAAGTACTTTGCTGATAGAGTGCAGCTGCAGCTTTTCTGGCTGATCTTCCTGCAGACAGTAAAACACCTCCTCTGGTCCAATCCCACACTTCATTGAGATCCTTGCAGCTTTTGACTGAACAAATCACAACTTTTTACTTGAAATAACCTCTTGGACACTCTGGAGAAAGATGTTTGTACTAAATAACTCAGAGTGGCTGACAAATCCTTGTGTATTAGTTCTTAATCTGGTTAAACCCAGCTGGACCGACCCTCCACTGTGAATCGGTGTTAAAGCGTTGCAGCAGTGGGGAGATCGCAATCAGTGGCTTAGTGGAGAAACTTCACATGTCCCATATGAAACATCTCGCTTTCCAAGCTGAGCCCAAGTTATCAGCATCAGGATCACACTCAATTACATGGTTTCCTGTAACCACAGTGTTTGTATTCACTGAAAATAAGCCTTTAGCTTTGGGATGTCTGCTGTGGCTTATTGGAAATCTCTATTTCCTGTCAGCTTGGGGTCATTTTAAAGATAACCACGTTTTTAGCATTACCACATAAAATCATGACCCTTTTCAAAACAAACACCAGGGTTCAAAAATGGTGTCCCAGGGTTTTACATCTGAAATAAGGTGTTTTATGGTTTTCTAGTTTGAATATACAAATGTAATTAAAAGCAAGTAAAAAGGCCCTTCCCTGCATCATTTTATGCCTTTGCTCTTTCTCAGCATGCACTTGATGGTCTGTTTGAGGGTATGGTGCCACTCCAGCTCATGCTCTACATCAGCAACAGTGTTTCATGCTTGAATGACCACACAAACACACCAGGTCCGGGAGGAAAGACATCCTATAAAAAATAAGGACCCTTCAGGAAGATAAACATGGATCCTTATCATGAGCCTCATATTTATCATTAAATGCAACCCTGACATAAGCCACTGTGGAGGATTAAATTAGCTGCCTTGGTTTTCTCTTTCTGTTGTACACAGTTTAAAGACTTTCATAGGTGCGTCTCCTGCTTTGTAGACATTTAGGATGTCCAGTGTGCAGCCCCACTTCTGGCTCTGCGTCTACGGCCTCAGATTAGATGCGTTGAGCTGAGCTCGGCCTGCTTGTTGAACTTGAGCTGTAACTAACACCAGCTAAGGTATGTGGTGAAGAGGAAAGTTACCTAAGACACATTAGGTCCAGAAAAGTGACGTTCACCATCTCCTCACAGCCAGGATGCATAGCTTCAAAGCATCTGGGTATTTGATTGCTTCAAAACAATGATGATACAGGTGTTTACTCCAGATTTCTGATTGCTGAAATGAACCAAGCTGGAAACGGTAGCACTAGTGTTAACTCTGCGCAAGAGAAAGCATCCTGTCCGTTTAGGATTCCCCCAGATCTATTCACGTGAAACACGTGTGCACGTGGGGCTGACAGGCCTCATAGCTGCAGCTGGCAAACACGTGAGAATGAACAGGCGACCTTCAGGACTCTGTGAGACCAAACAGTCGCTCCTCTTCATCTCTCTGAGACGCTTCGCGGCTCCTTCTTGGGATTCCAGCAGGTTCCGAGACCAGATTATTTAGGTTTCTGGAAATACTTTGTTGCCTCCTCCAAGCTAACAATTCTCTCTCTCTCATGCAGTCTTCTGTATCTCCATCACCTGTGCTTAAATCAGCAATACTGCAGCAGATTGCTGTCAGGTTTGATCAGGTTTGATGCCTGCCACTCCGACTCAGAGCTCTGAAAGTTGCAGGCAAGAATTTGGCTGCAACAACATCAGAAAAAGGGGCCTGAAGCGCACGGACACGTGGGCGCAGACACAAAGGTACCTGATCCCTCTGCTGTTTGATCGCAGCTGTCAGGAATCATCAGATAAGAAGTGTTTATCTCCTCTCTCTGCTGAAAATTCTTTTTAATGACTCACACAGACTCTGGGAATCAGTCGGACTCTCACCCTGAGGCAGAGCCCTTCAGAAGATACACACTCCATTGTTCTCAGTCTGATCTTCTTTATCCAATCTCTCTCCGTCCACTATATATTCAAATCTCCCCAAAGACTTGTCTTTTCTTCCCCCCGTGGATGCCAGCTACTCTGGACATTAGTATTCTTTTCCATCTGCTGGGATCTGTCTATTCAAGGTTTCCTGAATAAAAACAAACTCACAAAGAACATTGGCTTCCTATCAAAGCTAGCCGGATCCACTCAGGATTTCAGACGGCTCTGGTGCACAAATGTTGATATTTGTAGACATTTTCATTATTTTAATCTGGTAAAACAAGAAAAAAAAGTGTTATTTGTATCTCCAGATTAGAAATTAAAATAATATATCACAGGACAGGATGAACAGCCGGGCTAGGATTAGGGTTAGGGTCACCGTCTTCTTCTGTATGGAAAAATACTTACATAGACATTACATTACAAACACCTTTAGTGTTTGTTAATGTACGACTAAAGCCTTAATACTTACTTTACATGTGGCTGCAACGTATGATGGGATATATTGTTTGGTTAGGGCGCATTGTATGCTACTTGCCACAGTGCATTATGGGATACAGTGAGAGTCTGGCCATGTATTGTCACACGAAGCTAGTGAGGAATATGGCCGTCCGACAGGTCAAGTACTGCACGCAGGAAGCATCACGTCTATTCTGAGACCATGAGAGACAGATGGAACCCCTCCAGCTCAGCTCTGATGACCAGAATCCATTTATCTGACTACCTTTTACCCCTTTTTGACAGATGCTTCTCACAGGTCTGACCAAAAGCACATCTGAAAATACGAAGCCCTTTTGCCTCCAGCGTCATAATTCGTGCAAAAATCTGACCTGTCTGGTTTGTTGAGGGCAGTTCTTCTCCAAACTAAAGAGAAAATAAAAGAGGAAAACTTTCATCCTCTTATTATACTAGCTAAAACCCGATACCGCTAAATATAAATTCCATGGCCAAAATGGACAGACACCATATGTTTTTCCAATCGAAGAGTGAAGCGTAACCGAAAAACACCCGGACTGAATGTAATTTATGTCATTCGAGGTTCGGCCCGTTTTTCTTCTCCTCTTTCACACTAGCCACGTTCCTAGGCGGAATCCCAATTACGACACCTAGCTGGGGAAACGAGCCAAGATGAGGCATTCAGGATGACAAACTGCATGGCTTGGTGGACCCTTGCCACAGAACGTCTGACAAGCAGAACCATACGGGATCATGTGATCAGAACCTTAACGTCCTGGAGCTTTGGTCAGTTCCCGAGGACAGACATGAAACCTCAGGTTTTCTTCTGTTTTTGCATTAGCGTGCCAGAGCAGCCATGCTGACATGGATGACAGCTGACCAGAATGTTCTCTCTTCATTTTATTTTGAAATATGAACTTGCAGCAAATAAATTTGTTGGCTTTAGGATTCTGAGCAGGAATCTGAGCTCTGGGATCTACAGTTAGCTGATTTGCTCAAGAAAACAACCAAAATCCTATCTGTGATTTGACGGTACTGGTGTCTGTCCCAGCAGTCGCTGGCTAAGGAATATTAGAATAGCGCTTATCGTTATTTAGCCTTACGACTGCAGCGCTCTTGCTAAACGCCCGTGGGTCAACCCTGCAGGTTGCTACTGTAATAGCAAAAATAATAAGCAGATTAAATGAAAAGAACTGATTTGAAGACCTGCGGCTCAAAAATATCTCCATTCTGAAGAGAAACTCACTGGTACTATGCTGTGTCGGTTAAATTCCTGGCCAGGACTAAATAGCTACATCTTTTTACCATTTATTGCGGTCAAGACTCGACTGGAAGGAAAAGTCTTTATGGAAATTGCAGGTGCACCCTAAGAATGCTCTTGTAGACCTTCCTCTCGATTCGGCTAACATTGCCTTTCCATCTGTGGAAAGCCGTTTGAGGCCAACTGAAACACTAATGCAGTTCAGAAGTCAGTGACTAGACATCAGGTTTTTACTCAGAACCTGCAGCCAGCACACCTGAGCACACCTGAGCACACCTGAGCACACCTGAGCACACCTGAACACTGTGGAGGCACCGGGGCCAAGACAACAACTCGTTTTTACAATATCTTTGCAAAAGAAGCTGTGGTTTTAGGCCTCATCTGCTTTTGTATTGATTTGTGTTGTTTTCTGGACCACCAGAACAAATATGCTTACCCACGATGATAAAAACAAGGTTTTACTCTACATATTATGTTCAATATATGAAGAAACTCTCACGAAGTTCAATAGTCACCTAGACAGTTTCAGAGTTACTTTAAACTCTTTGGGGAAGGAGTCCCAGCAGAATTGTTTCTGTCTGAGGACGGTTTCAGGAGGTTGTTATCTGGGCTCGGTCTGATTGATCCTGACAGCACCGACATCTCCGTCCTTGGAACAAAGGCTGGCGTCGCTGCATGCGGAGCCCTCCCCCGGAGGCGCGCAACCTCAGTCCCATCCTGCGAGGTGAGCGTTGCGTGCGCTCTGGAAATGCTTGGGACGGAGAGCAAAAATAAGCAGACAACCTGACCCGATTGCACTTATTTTTGGCGGCGTGAGAACAAAGTGGATTTGCTTTGAATTTATTTGCGCAGGAGTCTGATGTGTTTGGAACTTCCCAGACTGAAGATTCACATCAGCAGGACTCCGCGGCCATAAAACTTTGATACCATATGAGATTTCATTAAGGCCACAGTTTGATCCGTCATCAGCGTCTGCTCCTCCGTCTAAGGCCCTTTCTTGTGGCCGACTCTCTTTCTTCTTAATATACATGTAATTTGCACGCTGATGGATGGCTTTTGATGGCTGCTATTCCATCTTCCCTTTCAATGGATTCAGCAGCCACTACTCTCGTCCCCGTGGTCCCCATAAAAGTGACGGGTTGACTGTAAAAGCCCCCGTCCTGCCCTGCGAGCTCGTCTCCCCGCCGCTTTCTGGGATTGCCATCACTGCCCTGGACTCCAGGAGCTCTCCCGCCTCCTCTCTGAAAACTCAGTTGTGCAACATTTAAAATAGATCTCCACACAGGTTTGTGACTAGAGTCTAGACAGAATGGTCGTCTTCTCTGCTGCGTCATTCTGAGACAGAGAAGACGAATCTTCCATCCTCGCACTTGAGCCCTTCACTGTTTTGTTGCTGTGTTTGAGCTCGATTTTCTGGGCCTGTAGACGCTTCTGGAGAGTCTGTTGTCTTTACGCTCTGTAAATTATTATTAATCCCTCCACAAAGTGCTGAACTACAATATACATTTTTGCATAAAAAGATGAATCTCTAATTGGTGCCCTTGTTCTTGCCCTTCAGAGCAACAGTGGGATTATCCTGGACTGGGTTAGATGATGGAAGGTGGAGATGGTTCCTGCTCAGATGAGAATTCACATTTATGTATGTTCTAAATGACTGAGTCTGGTTAAAGACAGGGAGAGAGAGAGAGAGAGAGAGAGAGAGAGAGAGAGAGAGAGAGAGAGACACACACACACACAGCTCTTTCCCTCTTGGAGTCTCGTCTCATTGCTCAGCAGGGCCTGTAATTGCACTTTGGTGCTACCTGCAGCGGCTTCTGCAGAGAGACAGACATTGCTCACCTTGTATCTGTTAATTAGAAAAATGAAAATGTATTTCTCTTTTTTGCCGTAAGACAGGAGCTGGTGTAGCCTCTGAATACATGCAGGTTCGTTGTATAACCTTGTTTTAATGAATCTAGTCCTTGTCGTGAGGATCCCCAGGCAACATAAATCCTGATCATCTGGGTTTCCTGGAAAGACAAGTATGAGTTACATCAGCACCCGAAGATCCTCAGGAACACCAGCAGAGTTTCTCTGGTCTACTTTGAACCAAAGACCCAATCCTTAGATCCAATCCTTCCAATCACAGCAAGCTTACAGTGTTTCAAAAGCGTCACACTCATGGACAGCAATAGTGCGACTGCTCCGAGGGGCCAATCGAATCTAATACAGACCTGTTGTTTTTACCTGGACTGTAGACATCTGTGAACAGCAGTGATGAAGGCACAAGTGTGCCACAAAACACACTTGCCTCTGAGCCCGAGTCAAAGCAGCCAAAGGCAACACTGCCCCCGTGTGTAGAGAGTGAGTCAGTGCACCTGCGCCCGAGCCACCTCTGCTTGCATCCACTTCCTGTTAATAAATCTATATTTTCTTTCATAATCAATGGTATTATGAAGCAATTTTATTATTTTTATAGTTATGATTGGACAGGGATGTTCAAACATCTCTTATGCTCATGCTACAGATAATGCGTTTTAGCCCCATCTTAAAGAAATGTGACACCCCTATATAATATATTATATTATATTATATATGTAAAGATCAGGATTAATTTTGAAATAGAGACAGAAATATGACTGGTTCTAGAACCAGCTTTCAACAACTGTTCTTCTATATTACTAATAATTAACATCTTTCTGGGGCTGACAGTGAGTAATATGCAAATGAACCATCTTATGTGTTGATTACCTAATGTTTAAAAATTTATGGAAGGTTCAATTACCAATAACAACTCAGAGAACCCTCTCTTTGCCTGTGCTTTGTCCTGAATGCAGGAGAGGATATAACTATCGGCAGTGACATGAGATTGTTAAAGATGCTGAAGATGAACTTGATGGTTTACGTTCTGGATGTGTGAAAGCTTTCTCTGCAGCTGAATGACGCTAAAGGACACTGAATGTGTCCTTTTGACTTGATTAAGAGCGTTTTTAGATCTTGTGTTGCGAAATGAAAGTGTACGCTGCAGCCTTCTAATGCTACTTTTGTTTGTAATAGATCCGCTGAAGAGCGTGAGAGGCTTCAGCGCATTCAAAACCCAGCGGAACGAAGCCCGCTGAGCACTTTTCATATTTTACCAGAGCTGCACATTAACTGGAACAACACTACACCACCACAGGGACAGACACTTGCCACCACTGTGGAAAAACAGCCAGTAAAGTCTGTCAAACACCTTCTCAGACATATACTGGTATTTATTGTGGAGACATTTACTCTACAAAAGGAATAGCTTTCAAACATACTGGTAGTCTTCCTATTTCTTTTGTATTTCTACCCTGAAGATGCATTCATGTATTGCAGAGGCCGCTCTTCAAGTCAAGTCAAGTCAAGTCAAGTGAGCTTCATTGTTATTTCCAGATATATATAGCTGGTGCAACACATATTAAAAACGAAACGTTTCTCCAGGACTTGGTGCTACATAAAACAACATAGAGACACAAAAGACAACAAGAGCAACATAAGGGACAACACAGAGCTGCGTCCAACAAGGGCAACAAACATTTAACATCGCGCTACAGGACAAGTACATGAACCAAAGCGCTGCTAAAGCTTAACTGAATGTTTGTCCAATGGCAGGACATGGCTGGAGCCCCTTCCTAGAAGTTTATCAAGAAAGAGAGACTGAATTTGGGATCTGTTGCATCCCAGTTTCCCAAACCCAGTAAAACAGTCTACATTCTGGAGATTTTAGACTTAAGATGTGTTTCTTAGTTTGGTAAGAACTGTTTTAAATAATCTCCGGAACTGGCTGCAGATCATGTTGAACTGTTGGAAAGTCATCAGCTCTAAAGTACTGAAGCAGCTACATCACCTTTGCTTATGTTTTAATGCAATTGTCAAGTTTTACTTCTGATGCTTTTATCATCCTGTTTTTGCCTTGTATGGGTTGGTGTTTGTTTGTAAGTGTTGCAAACATTAACGTTTCTTAGTTTGCTTGAAAAAGTTCATTAAAAATCAATGAAACTGGCCACCTTAAAAAAAAGGAAAAGAAAAGTTGCCTTGTTGTCAATTACCCAAGAAAAGGCAAAAAGTGCATTAACTTTAAATCCTGTGCAAAAGGACAAGCAGAATTATTTGCATCAAGTCGTTTTGAAACTAAACCTGAGCTGTCTGCAAACCAAACACATCTGACCCGACCACAGCTAAATAAAGGAAGAAGGTGCTGCTGCTGAAGCACTTTAACTTCTCCACTGTCCTAGTTCCACCTCTGCACCTCCTACGCACAAGTGCGCCTATGTGGCTTCCTGTCAAAGAGTTTTCCACTGTGGCAGACCTCTGTAGTTTCACTGACAGAGTCAGCCAGGTGAGAACCTTCACAGAACAATCCTGCAGAAAGTGTTTTGAAAGAACGTCCGGGAGACGTTGGTACCTTTGTGCTGCAGTTGCATACCAGAGTTACTCTGTTAGCCATTAACCATTACAGATAATGAGATAATCAGCCATTAAGGTATAGAACCATAGTGCTGTAAGTCCTCCACTGCAAATGTTGGGTCATTGAGATGGTTTGAATCAGTAACACAAGGGGGAGCTGTAGGCAAAGCTTCCTCTTCCTCAGGGGCTTTCAGTGAACGCAGACCTCAAGCGTTGATGTTCTGCTCTGGACTCTGGATTATAGTTCTACAGGTAGAGATCTGACATTTCAGAAGGTATGGGGGACGACTCTAACGGTGTCTGAAATGACATCATTATTGGTTTTCAGCATGCAAATATGATTACCAGTGTTTAATAATGACCTCCTTTGGCCTCAGGGTCACAGCCTAAGCAGACACACACACACACACACACACACACACACACACGGTGCCTGAAGAATGATCATGCTTAGAGCCGTCTGTGTGCCTTTAGGAGGCCAGATCACATTGTTATTCTGGGTTTGTCCACAAGCTGACTGTGGAGGTGGACAGATAGTTGTGAGGTGGTGTGTGGGGGAGACAGAAGGTGTGGGTGGTGTGTGTGTGCATGTCTATGCGTGCAAGTCTCTCGATGTGCGTCTCCAGGTAGCAGCATGGAGTGAGAGATGTGGATGAGAAGGATGCATCCTGCCTGTGCGCGGTGGAACCAGCACCCCAGCCTGGAGGACTGCGGGTCCAGTCCTCCAGGCCAAGCTGCCCATTAAGCAGCCAATAATTTGTGTCATTACTGGAGGACTGCAGCTGGAGCCGTCGAGACGCCACTCCTCACACGTCAGCCAAGAGAAGCCCTAGCGAGCATGGCCTCTCCTCTCTCCTTCCATCCTTTTTCTCGGAAGCGTGCATGGCACAGAAGGTTTGGTTTCAATAGATATCCTTTATTCCCTCCCCAGCTCCCCCCTGTGGAAACACAGAGTGCTGGGTATAAAAGCAATGTATTAAGTGTTCTGGAGTATTCAGAGTGACGTGCTGCCATTCCTACTCCCTTCGGCTGTGATTACAGCTAATTTGAATGATTGAAATGCTTCCACGCCGGAGCCGGAGTGAAGTGAAGGGCTCACACAGATGAGGGGGGAGGAGGCGAGAAAGGCTTGGCT
>CAAE01015110.1:12500-34994 GCA_000180735.1 Tetraodon nigroviridis
TTTCTGAGACCCAATGTTTAGTTTTCTGTGTCCTGTCACAAATTTCTGAGACCCATTTTTTAGTAGAGTAAACATGAGAAACAGATGTGACAAAACAGATAAAATGAGAGTAAGCATGTTACACTGAAGTGTTCCTTTGATTAAAATAAGATCAGCATTTCTATTAAAGGTTGTATTGTAGGACCAGGAACAGATGGAATTCCCAGTTCTAATGCCCCCGGACCTCATCTGCCCGTCTCTCCATACATTATCCATCCACCCATACACACACAAACATAACACACACACACACACACACACACACACACACACACACACTACACGCGCGCTAGAAGAACACCTAAACTCCTTGTTCCAACCGGGAACCTCGTGGCTGTGAGGCAGTTGCACATCTGCCACCAACTCAGCATCAGTCAGCTGATTCTGTCCAACAGAAGAACAGCTCTGCCAGTCTCAACAGTGTTCATCCTAATTTTACTACTCGTTTCTCTGTCTCATGGGCTCCCTGAGCAGCTGGGCGACAGGAACACCCAGTTTCACCCGCGTATGTGTGCGGCCCATGTAGGGTTTAATGATCAGAGTAAGATGAATCAAACATTTCCAGGTTTAGTACCTGTAAGGAATTTCCATTTTCCACGGATTCCTGTATTCATTAACAGCAGAATCAAATGCTCAGGCTGTCGGGCTGAAGGTTTGTCTTTTCCCAAACACAGAAAGGCTTTCTGGATGGAAGCGTGAGCAGGCATGTTGCCCACCACGCCGCCGCCGCTGCTGCTGACGTCCTCGTCCCTGAGGTGACGGTAAGACCGGTGTTTTTTATCATCCCAGGCACGACAAACAGCAGCGCAGGTTGCCGTGGGTGTGTCCCCAGCTGCCTGCGGGACTGACGCACTTCCCGTGGCCCCTTATGCATGTTTCTAGCGGGAGGACGCCTGTCCCACACGTCTACATTTATACAAGGTGAGACACAGATGACATGACAAGTTGCTGCCATGGCAACAGTTGGTTGGCTGGAGCTGTGCGGCATGAGCCTACATGTTGGGTGATAATGGAATGGCCCCTCCTTTCTTTTCTTTTCCCTCTTCCACAAAAACAGTGGAGGAAGACAAGCCTTTCGCGCTGCTTTGTGTCCTCCAGTGTCTCACCTTTTCTGCCTTTCTGGCTGCACGTTCTGATCGAGGCGCCGATAACTAATCAATTCCGAGCTTATTACTCAGGCACTGATTCCTCGCTGTGGTTTCAGATCATTCCAGTACACGTTTCAGTGCTTTGTTGCTTATTCCCAGATCAGAGCTGGTGGAAATTGGGTGTTCTCTTGCCAGAGATTGATAAGTCCACATTTGCCAAAGGCTGTCCTGATGTGATGCACAGAGCATGATTGGCAGGGGAAGAGAATGCGGAAGGACAGCGTTTGTCAGAGTACTCCATCATCCCTCAAACCGCTAATGTATCTGATATGATAATTACGTTTATTCTTTTTTTCCACCAGCTACTTGTAATTGGAAAGCTGGCTAAGCAGGGCCTCGTACAGGCGACAGCGGGTCGGCATCCTAATATTTCAAGTCAAATTTTTAGGCAGAATGCACAATAATATGAAAAAGATAGCTAGTATTTAAATAAACCAACTGATGTAACAGGCAAAATTGGAATTCTATACAGCTCTAGTCTGAAATGAAGCGTCAGTGGCACCTTTTATCCCCCTCAACTCCAGCTGACTCACTGTGATCAGCCTCCATGAACACACACTGCTGGTGACATTTAAAACAAGTCAAAGGATTTGCTACCCCTCATCTGCCCATCCATTTTCAGTGCAGTCTATAACCAGAACGTGCACGCCTCGGCCATTATAAATAGCCCATGTCCTGGTTAAATGCAACACCTCTCTTTGGATGCTATTTGGGCTGCGTGATTCACCGTGATTCAAGCCGGGATGTGTTCTCTCTGTTCTCACAGATGAGTTGGTTGACCAGGGGGAGGAGATAAGTGCTGCGGTGAAAACATGGATTGTCTGTGCCCGTGCTCCTGTGCACGTGTGTGTGTTTGTGCGCGGGTGGGCTGTTGTCACATGTGTGCGAGCGAGTGAAAGTGTGCTGCTGAAGTGCTAATTTTGTCAGCCCACTTTTGAGCTGAGAAAATCGGGCCTACTCGAAGGAGGGAGAGAAAATAGAAATGAGTAATTTCCTTAATGGTCAGTGCAGTGGTATATTTCAAAGTGTGTGTGCGTGTGTGTGTGTGTGTGTGTGTGTGTGTGTGTGTGTGTGTGTGTGTGTGTGTGTGTGTGTGTGTGTGTGTATTGTGTATGTGTGTCCATTTGCGGCGGCTGTTGTAATTGCACTGCTTCTCTTTTCCTAAAGTGTGTACAGTGTTCCGAAGGCGATAATGGAATAATGGGTGTCTATATTTTCAACTCAGTCTATTAGTATTTTTGTATTGAACTAATGAAATTATGCTACATGATATCATTACTGTTACATATGTTATTATTTATTATTTTTCTGCAGCATACACACATGCAAGAGCTCAGAAACCTGAAACTAAAAAAACACAAACACACACACACTATTTAGGACTTGTTTTTAGCTCTCTGTGCAACCTAATGTTAATCCTTCTTGTTTAACTGCTAATTATTTACACTGATTTTACTTGGCATCTGCTGCTGTAGGGACTGTAAGCATGTTTGTGCATGTACACTCTGTGTGTGTGTGTGTGTGTGTGTGTGTGTGTGTGCAGAGCGGCTCCCATTGGTCATGTGGGTGTGTGGTGGGTAGCTCAGAGTTGCATTAATAGCCAAAGGGCAGGCAGTCAGGCAGGCGGGCAGGGAAGGAGGGAGGGAGGGAGGACATAGACAGGAAGAGGAAATACAGTTTGCTGGTCGCCCACCACTTCCCGTGTGTCCTATCCTAGCAGCCCACGTTGCAGAAATGCTCACTTTTGTTTGCTTGTTGGGCGACAGAGATAAGACTGCAGCAGTGGTAAACACTGTGGCCAAAGGGTTCGTGAATAGCGCTGACGCAGTGGCGATGATGAGGCGGTTACTATGCAAAGGTTGTGCAAGTTACTGGAAGTGACTTGCCCATGTCGCCCTACCCTTTTATTTTGGGACATGCTAAGTATGTGAAACTGAGGCAAATGTTGAAGTGACAAGAGAACCAGCAAACGTGTCTCGGTGTGATGCTCGGCCTGTCAGCTCCATCCTATCATTACAGCCTCTGGGCTCACTGAGGGGAGCAGCAGATTTTTATTTATAGTCAACAATCTGGTGTCAAACACAGCTGACATCACTTCCTTGTTTAAATGAAGGTGGGCTGCAGTGCGGGGACACGGCCAGCAGAGGTCCTTCTCTCATTAACTGTTGTCATTTAGAGGCTGGAACAACTGTGAAAAGGTTATAAAGGTGAAGCTAAGTTGATGTTAAACAATCAGAAGCCATTTGTGTGTGTGTTGAGGGGGGGGGGATTCAGCTTTGACGGAGCAGAGGGTTCATTATCCTCCAAATGATCCCGCTGGCCGATCGCTGGGCTGTGATTTGCACACATACAGTGCTCTGGTTGGTATGAGCCTAAGCCCCCCTCTGCCCTTCTGGGATCCTGCATCCCTATTGAACTTTCCACCCACTCACCCCAGGAATGTGGAGAGTGGGAGGGAACAGGGGCTGTAAGAGGCAAAGATGGGGGCGGGAGGGCACAGAGAGGGGAGGGATATGCACGGGGGCGAAATAAGAAAAAAAACTCCCCCCCCCAAAAAAGCTTAGGAAAGACTGAGTAGAACAGATGTTTGAAGCACAGCAGCAGCAATTGCCCCCTCGTGATGAGACTGTTTGTGTAGTAATCAGATAATGTGAGGACGAGGACTGGTATGCGCAGACAAAGCCAGCGTTGATGCATCATGTGGGTCCACGCTGCACAGGAAGCCATGTTGGGGGACGGGGAGGAGGCGTGGGGGGTGTGTTTCTCACTGAACAGGTGAGGGTTGACATTTAAAACAAGAACACAAAGGTGAAGGCTGGGAAAGGATCCCCAGTTTGGATGTCTTTTTTGTTCTGTTATTACTCTGATTTCTCGTCGTGTCAAACCACATGAGCACGTGTTGTCTTGCTGCTTCGTTTTTGTCCCAACAGTTCAACGTCACAGGGCCCTCAGGCGCTTCCTTGATTCTTGTCAACAAGTTGCCTGACTCGGTCTCTCTTCTCTCTTTCCACACGCGTTCTCAGAGGGGCCGATGAAAGCAGGTGCCTCGGTACGCCTCTCATTGAATTAGGAATTCCAGAGCGCAAAGTGGAGGCATTGTTGATGAAAGGTTAGCGCTGTTTCTGAATCTCCCCCAGATGAAAAGGCTCTCTCTCTCCGGTGGTTGCACAGAAGAAAAAAAGCCATGACATTTTGGTTGCATCAGCTGTATATCTAAAGTGTCGAGCAGCGAAATGCCAAAACGATCAAAGCTGAACAGGGATAATACGAGTATAGAGCACCTAGCCCCGCTTTGTTATGGTGTTTATCTGCCCACAGACCTCATATTCATACTCTCATATTTGGTTATTATGTCCCCCCCGTCCTTCCCCAACAATAATTCTGTCAATATCCCTCATTTAACGATAAACACTTAAATGGGAAAAGGAATTTACATTCGAGATTAGATTTGGTGGTTTAATTAGTGTCTGTTCAAGGGCAGAAATGGAGACTTGGAAGCTCAGTGGGTGGAACATGAAAAGATTTCACAAGGGGAGGCAGGTGGTGCTGACACACAGCATTAAAGCTCCAGCTCTTCTGCAGGATCAGCCTCTGCGTCTCACTTTCTTGGGGGTTTTTTTTTGTCACTCTGCCTTTCATGCAGAGCTTTGTGACAAATGACAGATGTGAGGGAACATCTTCACCTTTAAACTCAGGCTGAAGAAGACTGACAGACAAAGATTCACTTTTAAAGACGCAGCAGAGTTAGCATCCGACCATCGCCGTTGCTGCTCTGTGTTCGGGTCAGCTGCGTGCACGTTTCTACCTCATCGGGTCGACTGTAACAAGGAGCAGATGTGCTATTTGGAAACTTTTTGTCTGCTCAGTCTGTCCAACCTGCTGCTGTTCTGGCAACACTGACTTTCTGGAGCTCTTCGTGTTTACTCCACAACAGACTTAATGGTTAGGTCACACATGAAGATCTTCAGAGGACAGCAGTGTCAGTGGTTCCACTGTGGCAGGTCTGCCTATCCAGGGGCTGCAGCACAAACAGGACCTATGTATTTGCTTTTCATGTGAAAATCAATGGTCCTGGACAGATGGCAGTGTGGTTCCTCACTATTTACTCCCCGACTCTGACAAATGTCCTCCCCCCAAGGCTGACGCTGCACAGGTAAGCAGAAAAACCCATCTCTCTGTTCCAACACCAAACAGATGGCAGATGTTCACAGCGCAGCTATTTTTTTCCTTTTTCCCCTCTTTTTTTGCTATTCGCCAATAAAGCATAAAATACTTTTATATGCAAACTGAAATTGCACATCGAAGCTTGGCCGACCCAGCTACGCAGTCTGCTGTCCTTGTCCTAGTTTACGAGCAATCAAATTATTTGATTAATCCACTAGTGTACGTCAGACATCACTATGCTAGCTTTTGTATGGCTCTTTCTTTTTGAGAGCATTGAAACATTTATCATTTAACAGTTTAATGGAAACAAACAACAAATGAGAAAAGTATTTTCTGTTTTCTTGAGATGACGAGAACCATTTTATTTACATAGCCCTAAAAACAAGATTACATTTCTCCCGATGATGCTCTATTACCCCTTTATGGCAGACTCGTTTTTAAATACACCCCTCCTCTACCCGTTATACTGTATTAGCGTAGCCACTGGCCGCTCTTGACATACAGCTCCTGTGTTTCCTGTCACCTCTGTGGCAATTTGCTATTTGACGAAAACAACAGTTCTGTAGAAAATCAGAAACGGTTAATGGCATGACCACAGAAAGGCTTTGTCAACATCTGTCAAATAGAAGCGGCGATGCGTCGCGCATCAATACTTGACTCAATGGTTTTAATAAAGTACTCATCAGATGACACATTCATGGTCATCGTTGTCAGAAACACTCTCAGGAACCAATTACGTTTGTTGTGCTAATCAAGAAATAGCAGGCATTTACTCATACGGTACGATGTGGTGATTCATCCTGTGGACCAGGAGACAGGCAGACAGGCAGACAGACAGACAGACTTCGACTGAATGAACGTCTGAGAGGGTGAACCAGACTTCTAAATGACATGAATCTATAAAAAAAGGAAGGCAGAATACACTGAGCTCAGTTCCACTATGGCTACACACTGACTGTTTCTTTTTTTTTTTTGTGATTTGACATCTCATAATGGTTTGTGGAAAGTCAGGCTTGAAATAAATGAAAATATACCACTCGTTTCCAGAAACCTGCAGTAAAAAGGTCTGTGCAGTACTGAAACGACATATTGTATGAAAATACACAATCACAATTCCATGTGTGCCTCTTTTATACTGTTTTATTACTATTTATCATTGTATGTTTCATTTGAACTAACAATATTGGAAAAATCTGTGAAGCATTTTTACTGCGGAAGAAAATAAAAAGGAAAGATTGCAGTGTTGAGTTCAAGTGTTCATTTGGTCCCGACCACAAAATCACGGCAGTCATCACAGTGTACAACAGATGGTTAGTCACACATGAGATCTTCAGAGACAGCAGTGTCAGTGTTCCACTGTGCAGGTCTGCCTATCCAGGGCTGCAGCACAAACAGGACCTATGTATTTGCTTATCATGTGAAAATCAATGGTCCTGGACAGATGGCAGTGTGTTCCTCACTATTCACTCCCCGACTCTGACAAATGTCCTCCCCCCATAGGTGACGCTGCACAGGTAAGCAGAAAAACCCATCTCTCTGTTCCAACACCAAACAGATGGCAGATGTTCACAGCACAGCTATTTTTTCCTTTTTCCCCTCTTTTTTTGCTATTCGCCAATAAAGCATAAAATACTTTTATATGCAAACTGAAATTGCACATCGAAGCTTGGCCGACCCAGCTACGCAGTCTGCTGTCCTTGTCCTAGTTTACGAGCAATCAAATTATTTGATTAATCCACTAGTGTACGTCAGACATCACTATGCTAGCTTTTGTATGGCTCTTTCTTTTTGAGAGCATTGAAACATTTATCATTTAACAGTTTAATGGAAAAAACAACAAACGAGAAAAGTATTTTCTGTTTTCTTGAGATGACGAGAACCATTTTATTTACATAGCCCTAAAAACAAGATTACATTTCTCCCGATGATGCTCTATTACCCCTTTATGGCAGACTCGTTTTTAAATACACCCCTCCTCTACCCGTTATACTGTATTAGCGTAGCTACTGGCCGCTCTTGACATACAGCTCCTGTGTTTCCTGTCACCTCTGTGGCAATTTGCTATTTGACGAAAACAACAGTTCTGTAGAAAATCAGAAACGGTTAATGGCATGACCACAGAAAGGCTTTGTCAACATCTGTCAAATAGAAGCGGCGATGCGTCGCGCATCAATACTTGACTCAATGGTTTTAATAAAGTACTCATCAGATGACACATTCATGGTCATCGTTGTCAGAAACACTCTCAGGAACCGATTACGTTTGTTGTGCTAATCAAGAAATAGCAGGCATTTACTCATACGGTACGATGTGGTGATTCATCCTGTGGACCAGGAGACAGGCAGACAGGCAGACAGACAGACAGACTTCGACTGAATGAACGTCTGAGAGGGTGAACCAGACCTGGGCACCAGATGAATTCATTAATAATCCTCTCCAGAACACGCTGAGCTCAGCTCCACTGTGAATCACAAAGAGTAAAACAAACCTCTTCAAGAGCCACGACATCTCCTGCTCATCCGAGGCGCACCCACCATGAGGGCATTCCCCCTGGACACTCGTTAACAGGGTTTGCTGTTGCTGGACTGGGTTTGGGCTGGTGTGTCGATGTTTGTCGTCGTTTGGCTCTGGAGGATGGATCGAACGGCTCCAAGTTCATCCCGAGGTCGGCGCTGCTAAGTGAATCCTTGCGTGTGGACTCGGCTACGTTGTTTTTAGGCAGCCACCCCGCATGCACAACCTTCACAAACCCACTCCAGTATATTAAAGTCCTCACGTGCTCAGGACTAGCATTCATGTTTCAGGATTTGCATTTTCATAAAAGAAGGATGGTGGCAGGTGAGAGCTGGTGCTTCTGCTCGACCGGAGCAGAGCAAGGGTCCTACGGGTGGAGGTGTGGGTGTTGTGGTGGTAGTAGTGCAGAGGCGTAGCAGAGCGCATAGTTCCTGATTCCACAGCCCTGAGCTCACCGCTGTGGCGTCTGCCGCCAGCCACTCCTTTTTCTTCTTCACACCATCCTCTTCCTTCTCCTCCCACTCCCTCCCCCTCTCCACCACCCCCATCACCACGTCTCTCTCCATCTGAGGTGTTAACTCCTTGTTGGGCAGTTCCACAGCCACTGGCAACCGCGATGACTTTCACGCGAGTCTTGGAAGAGGAAGGTGCGCTGCTGTCAGTCCTTACTGGAAGTGAAGACGTGTGTGCCTGTAAGGTCGACGTGATTCATCGCACAACAACCTTTTTTGTCTGTTTTACTCCAATCCATTTGCAACCTTGCACCATCTGCATGGCAATTTACTGTGACCTGGCAGGATGAGAAGTCCTCACCCACACAGAGCAGGATCAATCAGCGATGGGAGGGGCGGGACACAATAAAACACAGCAGACAGAAGGAGTCTTTAACCAGTGAACACACAAAGGTGTCGATGACTGTATGAGCAAAAAAAGCAGGAGTGCGATGGAGATAAATAACACCATGCATGACCTCACTCTGAAGAGCCAAGACTCACAACTCACAACTGTGGAGCGAATAATAAACTCGTAAATCTGGATCTGGCTACTTCCCCACTGTGTAGGATGGATGATTTACTCTGTTTCTGATGTGTCTAAATAAATTTGATAGTTTAGAGGTAAAGAAAGTAAAAAAAAACAAAACAAAAAAAACTTGGTGCCTAAAAGAGATGGAGGCGATTATTTGATGTTGCCCCCCTAAAACAGAAGCACACACTCTTATTTCAGTTGGTATTACAGTTTTTTCTCTATAATGGCTGTGTGTGACGGGAGTGTCTTTTGCCTGAGTCACAGTCTCAGGCAAAAGAGTAATAAAGACTTAATAACATCCAGATATGAGTGAGCGATAGAGAAGGAGGAGCAGGGGTTGCACAATACTGCACCTGGCACATTCTGTGTGTGTGTGTGTGTGTGTGTGTGTGTGTGTGTGTGTGTGTGTGTGTGTGTGTGTGTGTGTGTGTGTGTGTGTGTAGGTGTGTGTGTGTGTGTGTGTGTGTGTGTGTAGGTGTGTGTGTGTGTGTGTGTGTGTGAGTGTGTTAGTGTGATATGACATTTAAGTGTGTCTATTGGCCCACACACTGGTGACGTGTACAGGCAGAAAAAAGAGCTGACCTTCTGACGGATCAACTGTTAACATTGCTTTCCCCCTCACACGTCCCCGTCACCCTCCAGTCCTATCCCTGCCCTTTTCTTTTGTTCTGCCCCCCACCTGAGCAGCCTTCACCTCCACCGTGCCTTTTCCGATTCTCTCTGTACTGTTTAATATAATAAACACAGTTCACGTTGGCCACGTAGTGTCCTCGGGCTCTAAATAGTTCCACTTGGCTGACTTTAGTTTTCAATAAACCTGGGCCGGGCCATCCCTGCGCTTGCTCGCTCTTCCAGGTCAGGTGGTGCGTGATGAAGGACGCTCTTACGGATAGATGCCTCTTGACTTTCCTCCATAACCACTGCTGGCATAATGTGCTCTAATGTGGTTGAGTTGCATTTGAACTTTATCAGTGTCCCCGACACCATGATACAAAAAGAAAGAAAAAAAGAAAGAAAGAAAGAAAGAAAGAAAGAAAGAAAGAAAGAAGGCCCACCCGTAGAGTGCACGCTAGCTGTGCAGGTGTTAATAGCTAGGGCAAAGTCAAGAGGTCCTATATTGTAAAGCGACTCATGCTGAGTAAATTTACTCCATTACTGTAACTGTCTTTAATGTGTCCATTCAAACTTTTGACTTTTTTTTACTTTCAGAAGGAAAAAAAAGAAACTAAACACAATTTTTTTAAAAGATTATGATGAAACATTTCTGACATTTGGTTGTTACAAATGTTTTATTTCTGTCATTAAGCTTTTTTAATAGCTAGCATGTCTTCTGTTCTTTTGTGTTCCGAAGGGAATATCATTGACTAACACTGCTGTCTGCACACTGAAGACGTTAACGTAAACACGATAAGTCACCTCAAAAGAATGCATGAGGCATGCAGAAAAACCCTGGGGACAGGGTCCGAAGGGTGGAGTGAAGGAAGGAAGTGGGGGGGCAGTGGGTTGGGGGGGTTGGAACACGCAACGAGATGGTGGGTAAAGAGAAAAATGGGTGAAAGGAGCGCAACAGTAACAGCTGCATATTGATTTACCAGCATCTGCGTGATCTTGCCTGCATTCTTTAATTCAGCCACATATTTATTTCCACAACTCATGACACGTATACCTGCAGATGGTCTTCAGGCTAAAAAATAAAGCTGACATTTTTTCTTTTGAGGTTGTTTTACGTAAACACAGCTGATGAGAAGAGAGAAAAGGAGAGTCTGAGGGCAGATACGAAGGACAAGAAAGTGCCAAATGCAAAGAAGAAGAGGAAAATACAAGGTGATGCCATTGGGACAGGCATTAGAGGCAGCAAAAAAGAGAAGAGAACAGTAATGAAGACCAAAGAAGAGGCCAGGGAGGAAGTCAGGGGGAGGAAGGTGAAGAGGGGGAGGAGTGGGAGCAAGAGGCATTGTGAGATAGAAGAGAAGAGGGAGGGTCCACGGAGGGCAGAGGAGGGCATAGATCACTCATTCAGCTTTTGGTTGGCGTGAGGAAGGAAAAGCCCTGAGCAACTTCAAAGGCCCGTGGAGGCCTCCAGAGAAAGAGGAGTCAGAGTTCCGTAATCCAGAGAGAGGTTAGAGGCCTGCAGCCCTGGTTCCTGGTGCTGCTGAAACCAATTTAACAAGCGGGCCCCCAGAGACCCCAGAGAGGGGCCAGGTCGTAACCAGAGGAGCTGCGAGTGACAAAGTGCAGCAGATCGAAGGCAGAGGAAGAGCGCAGCTAGTCGGCAGGGCATTTCTAAGTGTTCTCTGACACACTGATTTGTCCGATGTGAGCGTTTTAGCTAAGGGCTGAAAGCCTGTCAGGTTTATAAATATTCATCTAAACTCACATTCTCCCCCTCCAGGCTGGTCATTAATAATGTACTTTGTGTGTCGGCTTCTTTCTCTGCAACAAATAAGTCAGGCATGAAAAAGTTACTACAGTTGTGCAGTAGCACCTGCATGTGGCTAACAATTAGATTCTGTACAAAAATAATTAGAAAGCCCCTCCTCTGTACCTAGCATAAAAGGTGGAAAGTAAACCTGTCTGTCGTGTCCCTCTGCCTGTAAAGGGAAAAGATGGTGTTACAGTATTTCAATGTGGAATCTGCAAGTTATTTAACATTTTATTAGGCTCCGGGAAACAAAACTAGTAGAATGCCTTCTTTAGCAGCCAGTCATGATCGGCTTTGTGCTTGCTGATGTTTCACATTTGTGCAAAATGCCTTTTATGACGACCTGCTCTGAATTCCTGCTCTGCTGACACATATGGAATTACTGAACTGGCTCCAACCGCCCAAACGTGTTGTTTTTAAAGTGCTTAACAAAGAAAATTGGATTGGCTTGGATTGGAATGACAGAAATCCGTGAAGCGTGAGTGGAAAAGCAGACACTCCTGCGACAGTGCTGCCGCTGGCCTCCGCATCGGTGAGACGCAGTGAGAAACATTGGCGTAATAGCGTAGGCGTGAAGGAAGGATGCATATGTTCAATACATTTAAAGACACATTTGGGTTCTGCGTCTGTGTGACGGGAAAGCGTGGAGAATGAGTCATCAGAAACGGCCGGATTCAACAGTTTTGGCACGACCACCTGAGACCAATAGAACATGGTGAAAGCAGACTAAGGATTGGCCACACTATTCTGGGACGACAGAGCAGGACACTAGTGGCCGAGTCAGCTGACTCACATAGTTACAGGAAAATCTGCTGCACGTAACCTTAAAAAAATGAAAAAGACGGGGGTTATCGGCCAGGTAGGCAGCAGCAGTGAGTCTGTGGGTGTCTGGAGTTTGTGAAACAGGAACAGAGGAAGTACAATTAAAAGCTGCAGGGAACTGCTCGGAGCCAAGCGAGAATGTAGGTGTGCCTGTAAGTGCGAAGCGGTGTTTACAGTACACCGGTTTCAGTGTGAAGATGTGTGTGCGGTGGCGGGTGTGTGTGCGTGGGCTCTCTGGCCCCTCTGCGCTGCGTGGGCTTCGGGTGTTGGTTTGAGTATGGCAGCTTGTTGAGCCAAGAATGCAAAGAACTTCTGTCACCGTCAGAAGCAAAAGCAGATGTTCCTGTGCCTATGTCACATGATCACACATGATTACACATGATCACACACACACACACACACACACACACACACATGCTTGGTTCCAGCTGTTACTGCAAATGAGTTTTCACAAAGGATGAAGATGAAAAACATCCTGTTGTTCTTAGATTAACAGTCGTGAATCCAAACTCACACCTAGTACTGCATATTCCTGCACATCATTGTTATTTAATGACAGTAAGAGAAAATTACTATTTTATAAAAATGCTCGAAACTTGTCAAGAAATTAACTTAAGGAATGCATGAAGCTACTGGAGTTTAACCACGCTTGGTACGGCTCTTCAGTGATGTTTCTGTTCCGAAAAACCATCTGCAATCATCTGCAGAGTTCAGTTTTCGGCATAAAATTCCATGTTGAGTCCTTCAAAAAGTTGTGGACGCCGGAACGACCGAGAACCAAGAGGATGTTGTGACAGACTGAGATGAGCTCAGCACTGACAGAGAACCAATCAGTCGGCTTCTTGAGAGGAGTCCTCCTGCGGGCGAAATCAATAGGGATACAATGACCTCATTCCAACCGTGCACACGCAGCACAAAAGCCGGGCTGGAGGTGAAAATGAAGTGTTTACCTTGGGAAATAGAACCGCTTCCAAAAAAAAAAAAAAAAATCATCATGATAGAAGGAGCATAATGAGCATTCCCCTGATGGAGATTAAGGTGGACGTAATAGAACCCACGCTCCTCTATTCCACCTCAATAAAGACAAGTCGGCCTCCTTCTCTTTGAAAAGAGTGGCGCTCACCCAGACACCCAAAGGTCTTGGATGACCTAGTTAGTAAGTCCCTGTGGTGTTTTTTTTGTACTTCTTCTGACAGCCTGGCTTCACATGTTTGCTCTGTTTTTAGCTGCTTCACATCCTATCTGAGTCAGAGCGCTGCTCACTTTGCTCTGTCTCTGGCCTCTACCTCCCACTCCCACATTATCTGTCCAGTTTCACTTGTGCAGGTGACGGGTGTGGGGGACCATGCAGCTAACCATCGGTCTTTGCTCCTCGGGTACGGCCTTTGCGTTACGCGTGGGCGCAGGTGCGCGCACCGCATGTGTGAGTTTCGTGTGCGTCCTGTGATTCTAAGAAATGTCCTTCTGGGTAGAGCAGTGATATCTCAAGTGTTCAGGTCTGTGTGTGTGTGTGTGTGTGCGTGTCGGTGTGTGCGTGCTGTCACAGTTAGATCATCAGAGGACTGCTGTGGTGGGCTTAAATGTCACCACTGAGAGAGCGTGCACACAGGGAGAAAACCAGATCACACATTAAAGAATGATGCTTTTGTTATTATCTCCTCTCTCTGCTCCACCCTGAGTGGTGCTGCCATGTTTATGAAACCTGAGTTCTCAGATAAATCAAAGTCTACGAGTCCCTTCTCACACAGATGAGACCCTAGGTGTGTGATCAGAGCGCGTTGGAATACAACATGCATCACGCCTGAGAAGACGAAACCAAGAAGCAAAACCACTCCTGTTATCAAAGCGATTGTGATATTTTTAACTCAATCACTTCATTCAAAAAACATTACTCATCTCAACAAAGCCTAACCCTAGCCCTAGCCCTGATCCAGACCCTAACTCTGACCCTATCCCCAAGCTAGACCAGCTCTTAACCCCCAAACACTACTTTAAAGCGGTCGGGACAAGCCAAAAAGGACCTTTGAAAAAAATAGCTTCACTTCGCTAGTAGAATGAGTCATTTTGTACTTAATCTGTAGCAACTACCAGGTTACACACACTGCTCACTCACACGTCAGAAAGCCAGCTGATACTATGGTAAATCAAAAGATGGCAGATTACACTTACAACAGCAATCATGTCAGCCAACAACACCCTCTGTAATTGTTGTTGTTCATATAATCCATGGCAGCGCTGACTGCATGTTGCCAGGCAATGGCCATTTGTGACAGTATATTTGCATTTGTAATGTTTACCCAGTTTCCTGGGATACAGTTACCTGTCCTCACCGCAGACACACTGATTTTTTGGTATGTGTGGTGGTTCATTTTAATAGCTCGGGCAGGAATCCAGGTCCATGTGGAACAGATAAAGTGATGCCTCTCCTCACATTGGCAGTCATTTCAATGATCTCAAAGGAACCAACATGCTGGTGTACCAGCGCTTCGCTCCGCATGCTGTCTTCCAGCAGGAATACAGAGGTGAAAGTGTGAGTGGGCTGAGGCAGCTGTCATTTGTGGGACGTGATGAATGATAGGTAGTGACAGCAGTGGCGGTGGCGGTAGGAGGGGGGGCATCATCCCAGAATGTGTCGTGACTCCTGTCCCAAGCTCAGGGCAGGACGAGTGGGAGGAAGTGATGAGGACAGATAAACAGAGAGCAATGGCCCTGTGCAGAGGAAAGGTGTGGGAACTGGATGGAAACGAAGGAGAGGAGGAAAAAAAACACTTGAAGGCCTGTTTGAATTGTTCTCGGCGGTGACACCGAGGATGAGGCAGGAAGGGTAGGTGGGTGTCAAAGTGGAAAGGGAGCATCATCTTTGTCATCTATCTTCCCCCTCGCGTCCCTCTACTCCTCTTTTTTCCCTCCTTTCACTTCCCTCCTTCCACGCCTCTGTCCTGCTGTTTCTGGCTCCTCGTGGGAGTGCGGCGAAGGCAAATAAACAGACGAGCTTGTTTATCCCTGCCAGTGGGGAATAGCAGCGCGTTATTAACCTTGCATTACCTTGCCTTGGGTTACCTCAACCTACTAATTTATTACGAAGAACATGGCCCAACCATTCCTTCTACTGGGGACGGAACCTCCTCCATCTTTCACCACACACAGAGCTCATTTACACACACACTTTCTTGTGCTGCGTTCATAAGGGAACACAAAAGGCAGAAACGCACACTGTGGTGCCAGATGTGCCACCCACACGTAGAGACATGAGGCCTCAGTTTGTCCCAAGCAATCACAGGAACTATAGCGTGCGCCGCTTCTTTGCTTCTTGATCTTTCGGCGGAAAAGTGATGGGAATGCTTAAAAACATGCCTTCATTTGTCACCAGAAAAAAGTCTCTTCCTCTAAAGAAACATTATCAGCCAACGGCCTTGCAAGGGTTTCTCTGTTCTGTTCTCCAACTACAAAAATCAAATCAGAAATGCATTACTCCTAATGTCACGTTAACATTCTTTTGAATCATTTATTAAATGAATATTGCCCTAATTATGGGTGGAGTGGAGTGAGACACACACACGTCCCATTGACACGTGGTGCGTTTGTGTCACATTAATATGTCCCGCAGCTGTTGCTGGACTCTCCCTGCTAATAATGGTGTTGTTGATTAACCAAACATGTGCTTTACCTATAGTAAACAAGATAAAGAAAAGAAGGATGAAAACTGTTCAGATAATGTTAAAAGGAAGGTACGTCTCAGAAGTCTTTCTTCACTAATTTGTGCCTCTTTTTTTTTTTTTTTAGAATTTTTCCTTTCTCAGCGTCATACTGGTGCCAAAAATGTCCCAACCAATTAACCCTGCACATCAAGCCTTTCTGAAAACATTCATAAACCACCCAGCCCACACACTGCAAACTCCCCGAAATTTCTAATTAGTGTAGGAACAAATCAGACAAGCCAACTGCGCAAATGCCGCTTTAACAAAAGTGGAGGAAGCTGTCAGAGTTTAGCATCCTTTTTCACAGCCGCCCTCAGAGGGTTAAGTGGGAGCGGCGGTGTAGAACGAACGGTTGGCCTTCTGAAGACACACGGCGAGCAAGGATACTGCAGCTTGTCCGACATCCTGAACACACACACACACACACATGCACATATACACACACACTCACGCACAGGGTGTGTAGCTGGCCCTCTCCAGACAGCTTCATACAGAGGTGATAATTAGCTCATGCTGGATGCTACTTGACCCAGCCCAGCTTCTACACATGAGCAGCATTTCTGTCTCCCAGTAACATCACAGTGTGATTAGATGTGGGTATGGGTGTGTGTAGGTGTAGGTGTGTGTGTGTGTGTGTGTGTGTGTGTGTGTGTGTGTGTTTGTGTGTGTGTGTGTGTGTGTGTGTGTGTGTGTGTGTGTGTGTGTGTGTGTGCAAGTGCGTGTGCCTGTTTTTTTTCCCTAACCCCCCACTGTGGTTTACACCTCCCTCCACATGGCGTCTCCTCTCCTCTGACCCAGTCTGGATGTGTGGAGGCTGCAGTAGCGCTCCAGTCTCTGGGGGACTCTCTGAGTAACAGCACAGACCGTCGGGCACAAAGCTGATGTCCACCCTGCTAGAATGCTCACAGAAGCGTACCCCACATGGGGTGCAAAACAAAGAGGCACACTGCCACAGACACTCCTCTTCTACACCCCTTTCCTTTCCTTTCAGGAATAGGAGCTTAGGAAGTGAAAAGTAGCGATGTGGCATCGATTTTTGCTTCAGCATCTCACAAAACCTCTTTTCTCTGAGAAATCTGTTGCTGAATTATTAATATCTTCATTCAGTTTTGATGCCTTTCTCTCATCTGAAAAAGTAGAAGTTCTTGACAGAGTGAGTAAGGCCCTGCATAGCTCCACCCCCTCCTCCTACACACACACACACACACACACACACACACACACACACACGCATGCACGCACACACACAGTCTGTCTGTCTTTCACCTCCTGGCAGTCCCTCTATCCTCCCTGGCCTGCGTGGGAGTGTGTGTGTATTTGTGTTTTGTTGGTGAAATAGGAGGGGATAGAGTGATAGAGAGAGAGAATTAGATCATGTAATGAGAGCTGCTGGCTGTGTGACTAAATTGGCTAACTATAGCTAACACCATTACACACTGTCCATCTGGGGCCTGGCCTGTCCTCCCTCCGCTCTTCCTTATCGGCGGCTGAAATCGGCCATGTAAAGGGCCCCCCTTTCTCTTGCCCGAGCTCTTCCACTTGGGAAATAAAAGCAAAAAAACCCACAAGAAAATACATGAGAAGAACTGGGAAGGTCAAGTCATCTCTTCAACATTTGCCCTAAATGCCTTGGTTTCATTTTGATGGTAAATAAATGAATCCAGCCAGTCTAGTTGTTTGGCAGTTATCAAAACTCTATCAAAACATTGTCATTGAAGCCTTCTCGGGTCTATCTTGGTCCCCACCTGCTTTGGTAGGCTAGTAGAGCGTCTCTTGACCCGCCACCTGCTGGAAACCATGTGTGTCCAAGTATGTGAGCACCAGGCAGATGTTCTGAAGGAGGTAAGGATGGATGGATATTGGAGAAAATGAACTATGAAGCTGCAGTACAAGGGTAAAAGTTGCTTTGTGGCTCATTGTTTGCTCTCAAGGTTTGTTCAACCAAACAAGGACCAAAGTTATTAGCATGGGTTTATTTTATCAGCTTTAAACAGATCCGGCTTTTTAACTGCCTAGAATGGATGGTGTTTATGCTACATCATATGTAGCGTGCAGAAAACCAGCAGTGTAGCTCACAAAAAAGCATGGAAACTTCTAATCCAAGTTGGATAAATTTGTCGCTGATTATATTTGATGCTGTGTTAGGAGAAAGACAGACACAGACATTGCTGCTTGCTGATGACCAGTAAATGGGTCACATTGTTCCCAGCGCTGCTAAAACCACAACACTGTCTGCCACTCAAACAGAAGGGAATTAAACAGCAGGGCAACATGCAGCTATTTTAATTCCCACCTCTGATGGAAATGCCTACTGAACCAAGCTGGAACCACGGTGACAACACCTACTCAGCCCTACAGGGCTGAAACACACAGACTTCCTTTTTGCTGCATATAACCGTTGACTGAATCAAACAGGAGGATGGTCCCACAATCATACAGGGATCCATTATTCACTGCCGGCTGCAGCTGCTGTGAGTAAGCATGCATAAACATGCCAGTCACACACATCAAAAGTCTGTGAGTCAAAAACTAGTCTGTTCTCTTCTACAGCCTCTCTGACGAGTAATTTAACCAGATATGTTTGATGCCAAGGCTAATTTGGCTAATTAATGGCCCGTTGGTGTATCAGAGTAGAACACTTCTCCATTTATCTTGTTGATTTGAAGGATTTCACAAACAAAAATCACAAGAAATTACACTGAAAATACATTACACAGACACGCTAATGTAAAAAATGAGATTTTTCATGTCATTTGCAAAACACTCTCTGAGACACAGATGCTGCAGTTAAAGGTTAATATCATTCCGGATTTCACGTGGAGCTTGTTTTGCTAATTGTAGTGTATGTTTCTCTGGTAGATGGGCGATTTGGAGGACCACAGGATTAGCGTTAGCATGGCTGCATAGCTGAGTGAGTAGATGTCAGAGCAGAGATAAAAAAAGGAAGTAAGGCAAAAGACAAAATAAAAGAGAGAGGATAATAGCCAAGGAGTAATAGTGCAAAGCTTCTAGGCAAAGATGAAATATTTGCAATTCCACCGGGTCCCTGGGCTGCAGGCTCTCACTCCATTTGTATGGAAATTAGTTTGTCTTTCTTTTCCGAGCACAGAGGAGACCTAAGAAAGGGCGAGAGGAGCAGAAATAGAAGGAAGGAGCGGCAACCTGACTGACTGCTGATGATTCTGCAATTCCCTCCAGTGCTGTTGGAAGTCTGGAGCTGCGTTTGGTTATAAATCTGCGTCTTTATGACAGATATAGTGTGTGTGTGTGTGTGTGTCTGAGACAGGAGGGTTGTTGTGAAGCCATTTGTCCATTATTGATGATCCTCCCCTCTCTGTCTCTGACTCTCAGTGCCATCCCTCCAGTGCAGGCACACAGCTGGGGCTGCTCTGATCCTGGACCTGGGCCTGCTCTCCTGCTCTCCACAAGATAATTGGCAGATGTTGTGGAGGACCCCCGCGTTGTTATTTCCAGCCACTCCCAAGTGCGTCCGCAGGTGTGCAGGTCAGACTCAACTGCTGCTCCCCTCGTACGAGGAAAAGCCATCCCAGTCCTGGCACCCTGGCACCCTGGCACCCTGCGCTCCTCTCTTCCTCTTCCCCCCTCTCTCCCTTCCTCTCTGAGTCACAGCCGCCAGCCACAAGTCTGCAGAAGTCTGAGTCATGGCTCGGCTCTCGTGAGATGGGCCCCGCTGCCTGTGAAACCACAGACATGAGATATTAGGAATGGGAAATGAGAGCACAAACAGACACACACGTTCACTTGTGCAAACAGTCATGTGCACACACACCCACACTAAAACACACAGACACACACGCAGGGTTTTATGGACTGATCAGGACTATTCTGGGATGAATGGAGCACAATGAAGAAAGTGATTCCCACATTTCAGACAGCTGGTCCTCGTGTTGACTGATAAAACATATGGCTGTTTTATGGCTACAAAGTCGGAAACATATGTGCTGATATAGTATAAAAGGCTGCACTAGTGAGGACTGTGAAAAAAATCTAGTTCCACAAACTTGCAAGAATGCACACGGAGAGCGATAAAAATGCACAGAAACAAAAACAAAAGGCAGACACAGCTGCACTGTGAATACTTATGATAATTACCAGCAAAGGGAAAATAAAAGCTCTGATTTGCATATATTTCTTCCAGATTTGCTGTATAATTATGAAGGAATTTGCATGACATTAATTGAGCATTTAATCCACGTGTTTTAGCAGTGGGGAAATGTGTGACCCTCCCGTCCGCCTGTTGTGGACTCTTCTTCTTTGACATGTTGTTTATCCTTATAATTCCAAACCTGCCCGTTGGTTGCATTGCTGCTCTGACAGCATCGGTAGATCTTTTTGACACAGCCTGGTCCCCACATGTGTTGAACATCCAGAGGTTCAGACGTCAGACAAAAGCCGGGAACCGTCAAGGGAGCACGGATTGAAGTGGCAGCTTTTTGTTTGTTTTTTAAGCAGGCTAATATCAGAACACCAGGCAGGCGCGGGGCAAAGGCAGGGAGGATTTCACACCATAAATCCGCCGCCACACCCAGCATCAACCCGTTCGGAGAGGGAGAAAGCCTGTTTCCAGTTGGAGATCAAAGAGTTTCACCTTCCTGATGAGGACGCCGGCCGGCTCAACTTTCAGACGCTGCGGCGCTGCTCCGGGCTGGCATAAGAGGATTAACCATCTGATTTGTTCAACTGTACACATAGAAACTGCACACAATATGTGAGGATGAAAATATGGAGAGGTACCCGGAGGTGCAGGAGCTTCAGGTGTATGTTAGGAAGGCTGCACGTTTTTCTGCTGCTTTTATTTCTACCCCTTTGTTTCCTGTTAACTGAAGCTGGAGGTGCTGGGGTGTGTCCCTAACACCATTAACACATACACACACACACACACACGCACACACTCACAACGATGAGTACTTTGGAGTCTCTAATCAACCAGTTTATGGACTGTGGGAAACCAGAAAGCGCCCGCTCAGACATCTGGTAAAGTAGGAACTTTCGTCTACGCCTGTGCTGGACCTGCCCTCATCGCTTCAGGAGTAAAGGCCCAATTTCTCACATCGTCATCGGTCGGAGGTCAGATGTCTCCATCAGCCCTGCCCCCTCCCCTCCCACCCTCTGCTCCCTACCCGCCTTAAGGCCCGAGGCGATGGTCAAGAGCTATTGATCCCGGGAGGTGGCAGTTCACACGGGGGCAGTGCTGCCGCAGTTCAAAGGTCAAAGCATAGTGGGTCAAGTGAGATTGAATGTGGCCGATCCGTTGCCGCGAGCTATGGGGGTCAGCGCGGCCCAGTTCATTCCGTGACCCCAGCCGGTCAATAGAGCGCCACCCTCGTCCACAGAAGTCTGATTCATCGTTGCGTTTTTTTAATTCATGGCCGGTGTGTATCGTTCCCAAAAGATGAGGCGCGTCTGCACAGATGGACATGTTACTCCCAGGGATTGATTTTGGATGGAGGTCATCTTGATCCATGGGTTGGGGGTCAGCCAGGAGGTGGCGCTTGTCAATAGTGAACAACGCTTGCAGATTTGCACAAATACACTTTTTTTTCCAATCACATCGGTGGCCAGAAGATTAAAACTTTTACAATTTCTCATCAAAAGCTGGATCTCTGCGAGCAACTGGACTTGGATCTGGTCTCATCTCCAGACGGTTTCTTCAGGTCTGGTTCAGTTCAGAACCAGTGCAGGTCTTTCTTATTCACCCACTTCCGGAATTAGACGCCCTCGTTTTTGTTAGGAATACTCTGAATGTCTGCGGGTGCACTAGCACACCCAAACACACACCTACAGACTCTGCACACACACATGCGCACACGCGCAGAACAGTTAGGGATGCTCAAGGCTGTTAGCTTTGGCATCGTAGAGCAGAGAAAGGAAAAGAGAGAGCGGAAGCACGAGGAGGGAGTGTGGGAGGGTGTACTTGTGAACCGAGGAAAAACAAAGACATATCTACAGAAAAGAGGTTACAACAGTTTGTATACACAGATATTGAAGAACAACAAACTGGGTAAAGAAAATGATGAGCAACTTCATTTTTGTTTTTTGGTTTTTTTTGGCAGGGGGTGTTAGGGTTGTAGAGAAGTGGGAAGTGTTTATTTTATTGTTATCTTCTTTCTCTGAGTCACAGCAGAATAAAAACAAGCTTTCCACCTTATCATTAATCAACATCATGCAAACTGGTGCAGACGCCTTTTCCGCCATTCTTATTTTTAAATCGTTGTTCGTTTACACTTCTGCCCACCCCCTTCTCTTTCTCCAGCTCTGCCTGTCACCGTGCGCCGTGTGTGTAGGCAGCATTGTGATAGGAATAGATGTTCCCCCTAAGCGAGACCTGCAAGAGCCATTTGAAAAAAAAAGTGCTTAATAGAGAACAGTAGGTAAGGAGTGGGCAGCTCGTACTTTTCCTCTCTTCTGTTCTCTCCCTCCACTGCTGCCACTGTCTGTCATGCGCTCCACATTTCTGTCTCCTGCTCTCTGCCTCCCTCTTTCTCTATTTTGGTTTCCTACCCATGCCCTGGGTTCCACCCCCCTCCTTTTTTTTGATTGGGGGTTTTTTTTCTTCTTTTCAAATTTTTTTTTTTTTGGTGGCCCCCCCCCGAAGGGCCTATCTTCCCACCACCTCTTCTTCACCTGCCACACTCTCCTT
>CAAE01015110.1:35640-47260 GCA_000180735.1 Tetraodon nigroviridis
ATTCCCTCCCTGAGCAGGCAGCACAGCCACCACAAACACATAAACACACACACACACACACACACACACACACACACACACACACACACACACACACACACACACACACACACACACATACACCTACACACACACAGCTACACCCACAGATGAGATGCACACAATAATACTAAAACATCCAAAGTAATAAGAAAAAGGGGGACGCACGGATGATAAAATACACACTGAAAGAAGGGGGAGGTCTCTTCATCCCAGTCGTTTATTTTTATAAATTTGCTCATTATCCATTCATCTAGATAGCAACGATAAGCTTTATTTTCTGATGCTGCGTCCCAGTTAACAGCAAGCTGGTCCTCATAAAGCATTACGTCATGCACGGAGAATGACGCTGGTGTGCATGGAGAAAGGGAAACATATGCTAAATCCTATTTGCTATGAAAGGGGCAGCATGTTCGCCGCATAATGCAGTCTGCGAAAAAAAAAAAAAAAAAAGACAACACGAACAACATTTCCAACAGACGCTGGAGGAATGTGTCCACCTGCTAGGTGCTAGAAGCAGACAAAGAAGCAAAATGAGGCAGTCAAAGCAAACAACTGTGACTTGGGCCCAGCGTTTATTGTCATTTCCTCTGTATCTGAGGAATTTCTCAAGGCGAATATAAACTTTAACCTAATCTTTAGAAGCACATATTAGAACAGTCAAAGATGTTAAAGGTTTAATCAGATTAATCACAGGGCTGCTTTAGATTAGTTAAAGAATAATACCTACTAATTAGTATATTTCATTTTGTTGAGGCAAAAAGATTCAACAAGAAACATTTACGCTTTACAACATTATCGTGTGCTTTATTTATTTATATACCAAAGTTTGAGGTGTTACTATCATCTAGAATGTGTTCTTTCTTGCTCCTCTGCTTCAGAAAAAGGCATGAAGGTACTCCTTAAAGTAATGGGGCTTTTTTTAATTGCAGCATACCACCAGAGAGCAATAAAGATCCTTTCATTCTTATAATGTGCATCTCCCTATATTATGCTATATTTTAATGTCACAACACTGCAAAGTGTGTTTAATATAAAAGAAAGTATATTCAGCACCCAGGTCAACAGCTATCTTGGGTGGACCAGATACTGTGTTAATGGCAATTATGCTTAGTGTTAGCCATGATATGCTAACAATGTCTCATTTGGGTGGCTACAGCATCAGCAAAGATGTCGTTTAGAACCTGGAAACTGTAAAGAGGCAGTTATGGTGTATTTCCAGTTTCTCAGTCCATAATTGTACCTAGTGGATCATCAAACCTGTAACTGCTCTATCTACAGAAAGTAGCAGAAAGGACGAGTTGTTCGGTTGTGCCATGGCAACAGCTTCCTCTGAGTCAAACAAAAGCTGCCAGAATGCGACACACTTTAATATCATATATAAGAGTAAGCTAATGACACAGGAAACTAAACAATGGTGGGATTTGTTTTAGAGTAACAGTGAGTTTTGTCTCAGTTACTAACAGTCCTTTTCCCCGGCTTGCATCATACCGAGTCCCCTCCCAAAATGCTGCTTCTGCTGCATGTCTCTGTATTCTTTAAGGCATCAATAATTCAGGCATGAAGTCGGGGATGAATTATTCACACGGTGATGTAAGTCATAAATGCAACGAGCTCCTGTTATGGGCTCCTATCCTACTTTTGAATGCACTTAAAGCAAAACCAGAGGCCCACAAAGTCAGCTCATATTTAGGCCGTCCTCCCACCCTCATCTTCCTCCCAACTCAATTCCGCCAACCTCTCCGTGTTTGCCTCCCTGTCAGCCGTCCCATTTTTACTCTTCATACACATTCGGCTCTCCTTTCAGTCTTTCTTGTCACTTAGATTACATGCATGTAGAGCGAGGCGCTTCTAGTTTGAAAGAGACAACACAGGGACAAGGATAAGTAGTGGTGGTTGAAAAGGGGATTTTGCTGCCGATCCTCTCAGCGCACAATGCAAGCCAACAATCCTACAAACTAATCCCATCGCCGCGGAAAACTTGAGGTGTAAAAACATTGGGGCAAGCCAAGCAAGAAGGCACGCAGGCATCAGAGGCAACACAAAACAAATCTGTCAACTCACTTCATTTTTCTCCTTTTCTCCCAGACTTTATTCCTCATGTTACTCTTTCTGTTTCACCGCTTTTCTCTGTTCCCCTTTGAGACAGTTGCCAGTCTGAGTCAGGCTATTACTGTATTATTTAGCCTCTGGCTCTATTTAGACACATACTGCCTACTTAACAACTACTCACATTAATCATTTGATTCAGCATGACGCTAATTAGGACTGGTCAATACGGGTAATCTGCTCATCCTGCCCTCCTGTGGATTGGAATATCTGAGTTTTTGTTGGACTTGTAGCCTGGCACATCCTGGCTGACTTCATCTCAGAGACCTCCTTCAGTAGCATTTTATTTTAACCAATAATGAGAGGCTACATAAAAACTTACATATGAAAGCACAGACGTCTTTTCTACAGGGAGAAGTTACACAATTCCATTGTAAGAACAAATGCTTTGACACTAACTAAATGTTGCCATTTCCTCATATTGTATACACTGGAGTTGCATGTGGCAGCCATCTTGAATTTTGAATGTAACTAGCAGTTGATGTTCTGATTCCTGGAGGCCTTCATGCCAATGCAGTCAACCAGGAAGTCAGATATTCTCACTACCTGCCATGCAAATCAATGAAACCTGATCCAAATGAGAGATAAAAGTGAACCTGCTGTGTTAGGAAACACTGAAATACTCAAGCAAAGAAATACTTGTAATAGCAGTTTATGGTTTCAGACAGCTGATGATGTTTAATTTAACCAAAACCAGCTTTGGAAACTGATAAACCCCATCATTACATATGTTTTAACTAACAAAGTTTGCTCAATTAGCAGGTTATAATCAGCAAACATGGTTGAAGCTAAGCTGACCAGACTTTCTTCTCATTCTTGCTTACCCTTCAGTTAGTTTGTGGCTAGAAGAGTGTGTTGAAGTGTTTGGGAATTTAAAAACATTCCCAATGATGCATTCCAGGGGGAACTGGTTGGCTCAGATTAGATTTATTCCAAGTCTAGCATCAGTCATTTATTCTGGTGAAGGCTACAGACACTTTGTCATTTACCAAATGAATGAGAAAACATCTGTCCTGACATTTCAGTGGTCTGTATAAACCAGAACATCCTTCAAACAGGCACTGCATATGTTACCTGAATAAGTCAGCAGCCCTAATTTTGAATTTCAGCTCATATTTTACTGTCTGCAAATAATTTGTGCTCTTTAGCTCAACTTTTCTCACATGATCTCAGAGAATCAAGCTAATTTATTTGCACAAGAACATGTGAGTTGCCCATTTTTTGCTCCACACATAGCAAATACAAACAAAATACATACAACATTGAGCAATGAACAATAAACAGCCATGTTTACATTTGCAGTCTGTACTGAGAGCAGCTGAAGGTAAATTAATAAAACAGTGTTATGTTGAGCTAATGGTAATGCAGTTTACATTTGATATTAAATGCAACATGTCCAAGATGAGTGCTTTTGGATCATGTCCTCCAGCTCTGTGTTGATTGGTGTTTTTTATTTTATTTTATTTTTTAGTTTTGTGACTTCCACTGATTCTCAAGTGGAGCACGGCGTCTTCGTGTGGGTCCATGGCGTCGGTTTTCCTCCGACTCCTGTCGTTACTGTTTAGAAGTGTGGTGCTGGAGCACGCTACATATGATCTCTGAGTTCACAGGGATCTTTTGAAATGGGAAAGCTTCTGTTTGTGTGTCTTTTTCCTGGGGAGGACTAGTTCATAGCTTGCTTTATCCGTAGATGCGCATATCTCCAGGGTGTGGGCCGATGTGTGACGGAGCCAGACATTAAACAGAAGCTGGGCCAGGCTAGTGGGGCCAGGCGTGGGAGACAGGAGAGAGCCTGTGGGATAGAGCCCTGTGTAGGCACCAACTTAACCTGCCCCCCTCCCCCTCATCTCCGATCCTATCTGCTCACCCACGCGCTCCTCTCTATCCCTACTCCCCCTTGCTCCTCTATTTTCTCTTCTATTGTATTCAGCAGCCCTCTGCCCACACTGCAAGCTCCGCGCCCAGATGGAGAAAAAGAGCTTCGCCTGTGTGTTTTGCTCAGAAGTGACAGACAAGAATTTTGCCACGGCTCTTCCTCCGACTGGCGGCGTTTCTCTTCCACGCTTGGGATGATTGGTGGCGCTCCGTGTAGCTCCACACTAGCTGGCCAACATATACAGAGGGAAGGGAGCTAATTAGTCCCAGACCAGCATTAGAGTCAACACACACGGTCAGACTTAAGCGGATGCCAGCCTGTCAAAATCACACTAACCTGACAGCAGGACAGAACCGAAGGGATCGCTTTCAATTTGCAAACATGTAGATAAGTAACAACCAATTAGCTTGAAGGCGTTTCAGCCAGAGCAAAAAGACCTAAAGGAAAGGACAAAAGAATAGAAAAAAACAGAGGATGCTCCCAAGGCAACATTGAAACAGGTCTTGCAGCTCTGGATAATTTAAAGTACTGAGGAGCTGAAGCTAGGACCTGTCCGTGCAGTTGGTAGAACTAATGCTAAGCTAGTTAACAGAATAAAAGTTGAAATGTGTCCAGTCACAACCCTCTTGAAGTGTATTTGCAGGGCCAGATCATGTTTCTGTCCTGCAGAAGAACCCTGGCGTGTCCATCTTCACAGAGAGGAAATTAAAATCATGAAAAAGGGCAACGTCTTCACACTTGTGTAAATGTGTGTCCCATCATTCCAGCCAGCAAAACGAGGAAAACAAGCGCCCGTGTGAAACGACAGCAGGACAAGGTTAAAAACAGATGTAACTGAATGAAACTCTAGTACCATTCTGCTATCCCTCACCCCCCCTAAAGGCTTTAAATCTTGTCTTCTTTTCTTCCTCTGTGAGCTGTGGATACGTTTAAAGCCGCTCTGAAGTGAAGGTCATGCAGAAAGTGCTTGCACCATGAGTTAAAGGCCTGTGGTTGATGTGGTCAGCAGTTACGCCTCCTCATCCAAAGCAAACTCAAAGGGTAGCGAGCGCTCTTCACAGATGGGGACAGTACCTTACTTCTTTTGCTGCGCCGCTGCTTTTTTAACACAACCTTCACCTGAAAAGGGCTTTGTTCAGGTCTGCTTTCTGCTTTGGCTCCTAGAGTCACACACAGTCGATTATGTGCACCACCGTTAATAAAGCTTTATTTAAACTCGTTCCAGATGGACAAAGTATTATCTAGTTTGAGTTATAATACAGATAATAATCAGGGATGCTGATATTCCACACCTTTATTGGTTTTGGTTCACTAAGTTAAACAGCTGCTTTTGGAGTTTCCAAAAATGTGTACTGACCAGGAAACACAGCTCAAAAAAAATCATTTGCTTAAAATTAGCAAGATACAGAGTCTGCCATAAACCAAATATGAATAAGCACCTGCACCTCCTCACTACTCCACATCTGTTCACAAGACATTTTCCAATTTTTCTTTCTTTCAATTCAGGCAGTTTTTTAGGCAACAGTACTTTGTCTCTTTGGTTCACTTCCTGTATTTAGTTCCCTGAAAGTCGGCTTGTATTCACACTGTAAGTGACCTGCACCTGGGTTCACTCATTTATTCAGTATGGATGAACTTCCACACCTGCACAAACAAAATGGACTATCTGAGGAATCAAACTCTGGTCTGTTTAAACTGGACTAAACAGCTTTGGTGTGAAAATGCTCTTGAAGGTGATGTTTTTGGACTGTGTGAGAAAACTATAGTACGGATAGAAAATTAATGCCAGAGCATTTTTTAAATTGAGTTTACATCATTAGTTTCTACTAGCAAACACCCATCGATATTAGCCTGCCATTGTTTGTGAATTGATCAGTTGTGATTTATTAAATTGTCAGTAGTAGTTTCAACAGCGATCCAGTGACGTCCTGAAACAACTATCCGGATGAGCACTTCAAGGGCCTGGAGCCACAGTTTGGCCATTCTTGCTGTAAAAGCTGTGGAGAAAATGTTTATCTCTCCTGATGACACGCTCCATTCTCAACAGCAGGGCACGCGTCCCCAGTGTCCTCTGCAGATCTTCCTCTCATGTGTGGCCATACCAGAGCCCCCCAAGGCTGGTCTGACAGCTGCTCAGGTTGTCTGGTTGGAACACATGCATCAGAAGGTTAGCACGTCGACGTCCAGCACGCCCCTCCACAGCCAGTGGCGCTACACATCCTTACCAAGTGACCACAGAGGAGGACCCTCACCCTGACATGTGGGTTTGTGTGTGGATGTGTGTGTGTGTGTGTGTGTGTGTTTGTGAAGCACTGTGACACTATAGCCCTTTAGGGACTCCAGCAGCACCCGCGGCAGGTCCGGCAGCTAAATTCACCAAACTTCAGAAGTCCATCCAAGCTGTCAGACAGGAAGACAGCGCCAAGGGCGCCCCTGCTCGCTCTGGCATATCTGTTTTTTCACAGTCTGGAGACAGCAGGTTAGCTGTCAGCGTACACTACACACACCGCCGCTGATGCCGCAGCGAAGATCAAACATGGCCTCTGCAGCAACTTCATCATTGTGTCGCTGACGTCAGGCAGCAAGTTCACACCTCCTCCAAAGCACATTGTCGTGCCAAAAGCATGCACGTCCACACCCAAACACAAAAACCCAGAGGAGAATAGCAGGCCTTGTCCCATTCTACTCGCCCCCCCGTCTGTCCAAGAGGAGACGAATGATAGAGTGGAAACATAAACAGCAAAAATCAAGCGCAAGGAGAGGGGATGAGAAAACTGTCGGAGGAGGGAGCATAACTCACTTTGTTATGACACAAAACAACAGGCCGGGAGAAGAGAAAACATACAAAACTTAGGAATGAGACACAGGAACATGTTCAAATGAAAGGTAAACAACGCCTGACAGCTAGAATAACATCCACAGCAGTTCTTGACCGTACGTGCGCTCCTCCTGCAAGAGCCTGCGATATCAATTTATGTTAGCAACCTGATGTTCCAAGGTGGACAAGGAAAAGGTGTTTCCTGAGAAAAGGGAATGAAAGAAACAGCTGAGGAGATATATTTGTCCCCCAAGTGGTGAAAGACATCTACAAGACCTTCATATTTCTACATAAATTCAGGCTTTTTTTCAGATTTTTTTTTTTTTTGCAAGTTCACTGCTTTCTAAAATTAGTTTGCTATAGCAAGATATACCTTATATGTAGCGTTTGCTGGCACAAACGTCATGTTTAAGTCTCGGGCAGGAGGAGAATGTAAATAACCTGTTTTCTTTTAAAAAATATTGCTTTAACAGTGACAACACGCTGAGTGGGGGACGAGTTGTGTTGATGTTTAGCTTTGAGTTATGACTGCAAGCAGGCCACGCAGTAATGGAGAGGGCCGGTTTTGTTGGACAGGGATCAAATTTGTCTACTCAGACTTGAGCTATGGGTGACAGCTGGGCCTCCCACAATGCTCCAGTGAACAGGCAGCACCCTGATGTTTTCCACCGGCGCAGAGCCGGCCCTCCGTTTGGCCCTCTTCCATCTGCCCAGCAACAGTTAGTGCTTCAAATGTATGCCGCACATCGTGCTTTAGCGTGCGTCGCACACTCCTCCGGATCGATCGGGACTGGAAATCAATGCTGTTCGGGCAGTGACATTCAGTGTTTATGGAGTTGTCAGTCCAGCGTTACTGTAGGGGAGCAGCAGCACAGCGCACAATGGGTGTGTGGATGGTTTGTTTAAGACGGAGGCCCGTGGGTGTTGACACAGCTGCCAAAAGAGTAGAAGCGGGATGGAGGAGGTAGAGAATTTTGGCTGAAACAACTCAGAGCATCAGGGTCAGGGGTAATGACAGCAGCTTCAAATGACAATGGGCGTCAGAAGGGGGAGCGGACTTGTTCTGTACGCTCAGAACACAGGTTTGGTTCCTAAATATACAGCACCGTGTTTGTGTTTACAGTCGTGATGAGGGCCTGCTTTAATCGTTACCACCAGCTATTCTAGGATGACCCCGTGACCCTCTCATCAGCAAACTGTGTGTGTGTGTGTGTGTGTGTGTGTGTGTGTGTGTGTATGGGTGTGTGTGTGTTATTTTTCCCTATTTGGATTTAAGCGTGGGACAGATTTAACGCTAAAAATCCAGTGTAGCGTTAACCCCGGAGCCATTGCCCTTTGTGTGTTCTCTTAACTCTGTGCTTCCTGTTTCACACAAAATAAGTCTTCTCAGAAGATACTTCAGACATTTCGTGTGGCTGTTTGACAGAATCTGAGGGTTGTTTCTTTTTTTTAAATAAAAAACCCAGTGAGTCTTGCGCAAAACGCAAACATGCACCAGTCCTGCGGCATCGTGTTTTGAAAGGGACACTTCTGTCTTTTGTTACACAACTGGTCCCACTTCCACATACGCTCGGGGCGGAGAACTCTCCAGACACACACACACACACACACACACACACACACACACACACACACACACACACACACACACACACACAATTACCAAAACCCTGCGTTTGTTCTCCTCCTGGAAACGTCTCTCTGAGGCGGAGGAGCACGCTCCGTCAGAGTCATGAGAACGTGCCCTCAAACACGCAAAGGTCAGAGCGTGCTTGTGCCATGGTATTCCTGTAATTGCCCTGTCATTAAACAGACATAAAAGCTCTGACTGAGTCATAAATTGTGTTAGTGTAGGTCTGTCGGTAGCAGGTTTAGCCGTGTAAACATCGACTTAATATGCCGTTAAACAGACATAAGTGATGCTTAGGCCCCATAAGTCACAATATTTTGTGGACACGTGAGGATGAAAGAATCTGCAGATAATATTGGCTTTTTTCACCTCTGGGGTGTAGTTATCTTATATTCTAATTTGTCTGTGCATTGATTTATTCTGCATTCCTGACATTGTTCTGACTTTCCTCTGTGACTCGCCCTTGCGGTAATCAGCTTGTTGACTGTATCAACCTATTTTCATCTTACACAGAAACCAATTTTTTTTCCTGTTTACAACCCGCTATGACACTGGAGGCATTTTCGACAAGTTGCTAATCACTTGTCAATATCATTGCCAACGCCAGAATACCAAGACACCCGGGTAATTAGCTTTAGCTTCTGCAAATGACAGCCAGTGCACAAAACCTCGTGCTGTAGTCCAGAGCTTTGATTATCACCCTGCAACACACACCCTCAAGGGGTAATGGAGTGCTACTAAGCAGTGGTTCATTTTCTTCAACCAGTATCGACGTTAAATATATGAAAATAGCTACGCTTGTATAAAACTGAAATTATAGCTCTCAGTCAAATTAGTCTCTGGAAAATAATGCAATTATTTAGCACTTCAGTGGGCCAGGGGGGACTGGGGTGGTATGCTGGAGCTGCCGTGATTTCATGCAGAAAATTTATTCGACTGTCAATATTATTTAGATCTGACCGGGTGAGCATTGAATCTTCAAAAAAGGGGAAGCAGTAGGGAGGTCACAGATTCACGCTCAGCCATCATGTTTTTTTAATCTTTGTTTTTTGGAGGGTCTGTCCTTCAAACTTACTTTTAAACTACCGGTACCTGTTTTCATTTGTGTAACAATATAAAGATCAGAAGCATTGTGACCCTAAATGGTCCAAAAAAAAAAAAAAAAAAAAAAAAATCAGTTCAGCTCTGCAAGGTTCAACCATTGTTCTCCACTGTTAGCAGGTCGATGTTAAAAAGCCTCCAGTTAATCCAAAATGCTGCATCTCCAACGGTAACTAGCATGGATGGGCTCTGATCTTCCAATCCACAAGGTTCTTAAAGGCATCATTCCATTCTATCTGGAAAAGTTGATGGCGCCATATCAGCTTTTTCAGACTGCTGGTTTAGTGCTGGTTCCCAGAATCTTTAAAGGTAGAATTGGTGGCCGAGTATTTAGCTGTCAGGCTCTTCTGCTGTCAAACCTGCTCAGTTATTGCTCATAGAAAGAACAGGTACTACGAACCCATTAGTTATGCTACTATAGCAGCATAACAGAGATAGCGCAAAGCTATGCTGGTATAGGCCATCGATGCTGAGCTACAGGAACATGGTCCACTGATGAGTTATTCTCATCCTTTTGGTTCATGGTTTCATGTCTTCCTCTCCTCTTCTCTTCTCTACTCTCCTCCTTTTGTTTCTTTCATCGATGATTTTTTTCTCTCCTCTTATCTTCTCTTTTCTTGTTAGTTTGTACCCCCCCCCCCATCAGCAGTAGAATCTCCAGTCTGAGCATGGCCCTGCTGAAGCTTTCTTTCTGTTAAAAGAAATATTTTGTCCTGCTACTCCTAACGGGTCAAGCTCTGGGTGTTTCTAAAGCATTAAACGACCCTCTTGATTGTAACAGATGCTGTGTCAATAAAGTCTAACATTTTCAGTGTCAAAGTGTTTGTTGAGCAGTTGGTGAGGCATAAAGGGCAGTACAAAGTCTGACATGTGATCTTAACGCACCTATTGTCCATTTATGTTCTCTTGACTAAGGAATGGCCCCAACAAGCTGAAGCCGCTCCCATCCCAACATTTCATCTGGTTGTGCCACTCCTGTCATCCCACCCAAGATAAGATTTCTGCAGACTTTCCCCACTCCCACGAAAATAAAGAAAAAAAGCTTCAATCAGGGCGAGTCCACAAGTCCTGGAAGAATTTTCAAGTTAAAAAAAAAAACAATGTCAATTCTCAGCTCACAGAGAAACACTCAGCAAGACAATCGATTCCATCCTTCATTTGCATGAGTAAGTTTGGAGCGTTAATGTCCCTGGCTTTGACCTGAAGCCAGTGACAGAGCAATATTATAGAAATATGCTAACTGGTGCTTTTAACAACCAAAATTCTGCTGGGTTAGCTCACTTTCACTGAGAAGCGTGCTACCGTGCTCAATTAATTTGGTTATTGATAGAAAAAAACATATAATGAAACATCACAAATATGCTGCTAGTTAGTTTTGCTATGTGTAGTAAGAAAGAGTTGGTTGTGTTTTGGATGATTAAACTTCTTTGCTTCCATGCTTGTACACTGTTGTGAGGGCAATAACCCAATTAAGTGGCACATTTGAGGAGTAGCTACATCTTAAATTACCCGTGCTGTTTATTTTAAACAGAGGCTCAGATGCCTGGTAGAAAGTGTTAAATCTGACCTTGTTTCCAAAAATATTCTAAGCATTTAAATGAGTTCATTCTTTCTCTTGGACTCCTGGGAAAGAGAGAAGCACAGCATGTGCCATCTACATTCATGGTTGTAAATTTCTGTAAAAGTTCAGCAACATCATGACAGTCCTTCATCTTTTCCCTCTTATATAACTTTTTCATTGTCCAAAATATTTGAAAACCATAGTGTGGATCCTGCGATTCATGGAGCTTCAGACAAATCTTGGTTAATCAGGCATTCAAAACCTCTGTTGTAGTCTATCATTTCACAGCTGTATTGATGATTGATTACTCAGGTCTGGCTCCAAAATGTAAATTCCTTAACATATAAAAGTTTTATTGTTCAATCATTTTTTAAATGTCAGTATGTTGTCCTTTATGTAAGACCAGTTTATTTAAAACTGATCCTGTAACCTGTATAAAGGTTAATAAATGTCAGGGAGGTCATTGAGTGCAGCAGAAATAAAGAA
>CAAE01015112.1:1694-38874 GCA_000180735.1 Tetraodon nigroviridis
GCACACACACACACACACACACGCACACACCATTTTCCACATTAATTATTCAGTTCTTCCCAAGCTGCTGGACTAAAATGATTGTAAATATGTGGGGAGTTTATGAGAGGTAATTAGAACTATTTTTGAAATTAAATGACTTTTTGCGCAACAATGCAACTCTATGAAAAACAGCCATTGAATAAGCCTTTTCTCCACCTTCCAGCCGATTTCCAGCCGTTCTAATAGCTTTCCTTTTCAAGTTTTACCAAAAACTTAAGACTCATCTGTCTACTGGGAATGTGCAGGAAACATTTCAGGGATGGTTGAGAGAGAATTTTCCCTCGCACGCTGGAAAGTTTAGCTGCTGAAGTTTGACTGCGTTGCCAGATTTCATAGCTTTTACAAAACATTTGTTACTCTTACATGCAGATTGCGTGTGTCCAATCAGTATGTACACCATGAGCCAATATGTTTGGGTTTTTTTTGTAGTTAAATGTATTTAACTACAAAAGATCCACCCATAGGAGAAAAAATGAGAGGAGAACAAGTATTTTTTTCATTACGCACTTTAAGAAAAAAGTCAAAACATCGAGGGAAAAGTTGAAGTACGATTTGAGAAGAAAGTCGCCCTCATGAGACTATAACAATCAGTGTACGTTTTTCTTGTGTGGCAACTCTTTATTTAGACTTGTGGATGTATGTAGACTCAGCAAATGTTGGTGTAGTGCGCGCTGGCATTGTCTAGTAACATAGTCGGCTCAGTAAAGTTACATCGCAGCATATCGGCATCTGTCGGGTCAAAATATATCATCTCAGAAGCGCCATGGTCACATGCCTTGGTTGTTATATTCCCAATAGTCGACTTTATTATTGACATTGTATTTTGACTTTTTTCTTAACATTTTGCCTTTTTTTCCCAAGTGTGTGATTAAAAAAAACCCACCCAATTTTCCTTTTTTTTAATTTCATGGGTGGCCCTAATTCGGTAATTAAAAAAGCCTTGTTTGTGCCTGTACCGTCAGTCATTGAGCTTCTGGACTCCGAATAAGGAAAATATGAACAATACGAGAAAAAATGCTTCTAATGGGAAAAGGAGCGGTTTCCAAGAAGCCAACACATGCTCCCTTTTCTTCTGGTTTTTGTTAATATGTTGTGCCAAATCGTCAAAACACACTCAGAGCTAAGTAGGACTTTTCCTGACGCTCCAAGAAAGCGACGATGATGTGGATCCACTTTGATGTGGATAGTCTTCAATGAATTCACAATGAGGTCTTTATCCCCCCAAAAATCCCTTAGAGCAACATATCTGCTACTTCCAGTACATACATGACACCATTTTAAGCATCAGAAGCCACTAGCTGACTGCCTGTCATCGCCAGGACTTCCAGAAATCAGAGAAACAAATGTTACCAGAGAAAAGAAGTGTTACCAGAAGGTCAGTAGATAGAAGACAAAATGATCACAGCCAACCGCTTTGAACCGCTATCAAGGCCAAACAACAATCAGGAGCAACAGTAGGATGGATCCTGAAGTATCTGCTGGAGGCCCAGAGCAAGATTAAAGGCTTTCTAAAAATAATCACGTCAGAACAGCAGGTGGAAACGGACCCAAGTGCAAAGACCCGTCTGAGATCCACCACCCAGAGGTTGGAAACACAGATTCATCTGACCGTGGTAAAAACATTGGTGTCAAGCATCGACTGCTAGTTTAGAATCCATGGAGAAGGAGCCGTAAACACTAGCGAGAACAAACATGCAGAGACTCGAAGAACAGTGAGAATAAAGATGAGAAGCTTGAAAATACCAGGATTAAAAGAAGGACTTAGAGGAGATAGAGAAAGTAAAAGGAGCACTCGGGTCATGATGATCAGGGCTCTCTCGGCTGGGGCAACAGCAGGACACACTCATATGGTGAGTTATTTATTTGTTACACTGAAGGACCTCAATGAGTCACATCCCTTCAAGGAAAAAAAAACAGTCTTATTTGAAATTTTCATTCTGAACATTACAACAAAACAAATCAAGATGTCTCTGAAGTTGTTACATAAGGGGGAAAAAAAAAGAAGAAAACAGCAGACCTGTGTCTCAAAAACAAAATAATTGGGCCAGGGGAGTTGGACCATTCGTAGGAGCCTTTAGAGGACCCCACTGTTAGCAATTAAGGTGGAATTCCATTGTAAATGATGTCAATTTCATCTGTGTTTATGCTGTGGATTTCAGGTCAGGATGATGTAAACTGTCTGAAAGGTGCCTTCCACGGCAACATGTGTTCACTCCTCCAGTGTTTCCAGTTTAAAGCAAACCAGTCTGCAAGAGGAGCTTTGGTAATCTCAACCATTAAATGGACACGCGCTTACCTGAGTGCATCCAGGAGCCAAGACTTGGTTCTGTGTCATTATTTTCTTTGTATCCGCCATCTTCTTGGTATTACTGACACGTGGGGCAGCTCTGCAGCCCCCTGCAGCAGCACATCCTGCAGGCACTGGTGCTTTCTCCAGGTCAAAGGTTAACACGCCGAAATGATCACTTTGACTATTTCCCAAAGTGTTTTCACACACTTGTGTGGCTCAGGTGGGACTCTAATTACCAGCGCCTGGAAAGATCAGGATTTCCGCCTGACTGGACTCTGTCACTACACGTTCTATGAACAGATCAGGCCTGAGCATATACGTCACTTTACAGGTGGTCATTTATTCCGACTGCGCACTCTTGCACACAGTCATTGTCAGTGCCTTCGGAATCTCTCAATATGAAGTTAAAGGTTAAAGTTTAAAGGCTTAATACATCCATAAAAACAGCTTTGTGCCCGAATGATAAACAAAAAAATAAGTTAATAAGAATAATTTGAAAAAATGCAGAGGAAATGCAAGTATTAAAGGCTACAGCTGCTTTGGTGATTTTAGTATATATATGATTTTCACAACTGTTGTCTGCAGAAAAGAGGAAGAGATGACCAAAAGAGAAACATTTTCATTTTTCTTAAGTAAAAATTGCTAAAATCTATTGTTTTGTAATTAACTTCCAACATCTTTTAAACAGAAAAGCTCAACGTAGTAAACTGGAGCTTTTTAAGTTGACTGGTAGCGCCACCTGCAGGACCGGGGTTGCATGTACACCACTGATAATTATTGATGATTTGAAGTTTGATTAAATTTTAATTTCCATCTAAAACATTTACACTGCAGAGATTCCCTGAGCTGATCCTTCTGTGGGCAGGGTCTGAATAAAAAGACTGCAGACCTCCGAGCGTGGCTAGAACACAAACCCAGCCGAGCGAAACAATATATTGCAGCACATCTTAATACCTATTTTGTTCTATTTTTTAAGTATTGGAGTTTAATAGCACCAGTATTTTTTGGACACAAAATGCTGTAATAAAAAACACCAACAGTTTTTATCAAAAACACAACAAAGTCAACATAAGAGCCAAATCAGCATCTTTATTTTACAAATGCATTATTCTATTGACATTTTTTATATAATAAAAAAAGCAATTTACAAGCTTAAGAACCAAATCAAGCAGCGCAGAATGATTATGAGTAAAATATATAATTTGAATAAATATATTTTATTTCATGCTATAAAATAAATTCATAAATGGCAATAGATACGTCAGCTGTAGCTAGCTTCATTTACTTCATAGTTGTACAAAAACAGTAGAGTTCTGAGGTTCACAGTTGGGTTGTGAGGTTGTGTGTAGAGTGAATAAAACAGGAGCGGCGGCGTCTGCGCGCTCGTGCCTGGGGTTCTGGTCTCTGGGGCCCCTCGCGCTGTTGGCTCTGTGGAAAACATGGGCTCATTGAAACCTTGAGGCAGATTGGGAACCACTGACTGAGGACTTGTTTTCCCCACCTGAAGAGAAGTGCACTATTAAACTAGGGACACAGCGTGTGTGCCCAGAGACCATTTTCGTCGTGTTACCCTGAGTTCTACGGGTTTTCGCCCTGTCATCGTATATGGGAGCCAAAGACAGTGTGGCGCGGAGCCCATGGGGTTTCCCCGGATATCCGCGGCTACAGTCCCACAGCTGGAGGGGCCAAGGCAGAGCATCCGACCTCGCGGCACGGCGACAGGCCGCGCGCTCCCAAACAGTGGCTGTGCAGCCCATAATAATCCCTTTCACCACGTATCACAGCTGGAGGCGCAACTCTGACAGTTCAATCTTGTGTAGCAGTTTTCCAAATACCACTGGATTCTTCTAGAGCCTTTAGAAGGACGACAAACAACACCGCTTTCCTTCTGGTAAGATTTTTTTTTTTTTTTTTTTTAAAGTCGACCTGTTTTCATTTATAGAAAACATATAAAAAATAAATCGATATCAAATTGTTCCAGTCCTACTTTTACTCCCTGACATTGCCTTTGTTGTCTATGTTCAGGTCGATGTTTCGATAGGTCAGATGAGGCCAATACACCACTTTTTAAAAAGGTTATTGCTTTTTTGAACGGTACACAGTGGACAGAAACTGACGAAAAAAAAAAAAAAAAGATCTAAGGAAGACTCAAGTTTGTTTTTAAGCCTGTATCAGTGTTTGTAAACTACCTGAAGCGAGTTTATTACATATGTAAAAAAAAAAGAAGAAAAGGTAGTCTGACAGCCTTTCTTTCCTGTAAACATGAGTTTGATTGCTTGCGGCCCACGGTGCGCTAACCTGTTCCTGGTTGAGGTGTGGAACAGATCTGAGTGTCAGTTCTTTCACTGGGAGGGAACTTTTTAGAGCATCGAAACCGTTTAGAGCCTGGCGGGAATCCACTACAAAAACGGGATCTAGCGTGACGCGGCACGTGACGGAGGAGGACGCCGCGGCCGAGCGTCTATCCTCGCACCCGCGAGGTGCGGAGGCCTTGGAGACGTTCCCTTCCACGAGGCGGCTGCGGTTTCACAGGCGTCGAAAACCCTCGGCTACTCGAAGAAGGAGGGAACGACAGAATACGAGGGATAACTGTCACACAGGTTTGAAAGGGCCCCGGCGAGGTACTTGGGGTGGCTTCAGTTCGGTTTGGATGGAGTTTGTATTTACTATGAAACGAAAACTTCTAAGTGCGCAATTGTTAACATTTGAAGAAAACTAGCTAAAAAAAAGAAAAAAATAATTGGCAATTTTATACAATTTGTGGTTCAGCGACGTGCAATTAAGCTACAGCATAATGAGTAGATTATTTTTTTTTTTTTGGGAGACTTAAATCAGAATCTGTTGTTCCAAGGAGAGAAGACTGGCTTTTTCATGCATCTCCCTCCATCACTGAAATTCACAAAGGTATGGTACACAGCTAAGATTGTCCCTGGTCACATTAGCGGCCGACGTTTCGGGAGGGCGTCCAACGCCGGCTTGGAGCGAACAGGTCTGCCTTCTCTGATTGTAGCTCAAAGGATTGGTTCCACAAAAGGCTTGCTTACCATGAAACCCTTTCTCCTCCATTCATATTTCATTCAAAAATGCAGGAGGCACAGGAATGTAAGTGCCAGAATAGAAAATGTGGCAAGGCACTATGTTTAAAATGCCACTTTTTGTGATGTTTTTTTTTTTTTTTTTTTTGTCAAACTGGGCTTAAACCATGCCGATACCCATCGCTATTGCACAAGTTTTACCTTGTCCTCTTTCATATGGCTTCATGTTTTACATCTCAGCAAATTCAAATTTCACATCGCGGATTCATCAAAGCTGGGAAATGGACACCAATTGCAAATAGAAACAAGCGCTTCTTAGGTTAAAATTAGCCCCCCCCGTTCACCTTAGAGCGTTCAGGTATAGAACACGGTCAACGTTCACTGTGAAAAAACATCTGTCTTTGGTGAGAACTCTTGGCACAAAATCATTTTAGCGGCATGTAGGGAAAGAACCTTTACGGGTGCGTAACTGACTGACTGGATGGTGGACCAGCAGTTCCTCAGACGGCAGAAGTTACATTCATAATATGACAGAGATGATAAAGGTGGTGGCAACTTGACTCCTTCTATTCTTGCACAAAGAGAAAAAGGAAAAAAACTAGCTATAACTGATACTTGCAAAAAGTCCCTATTAAGCTTTGAGAAGCCAAAAAAAAAAATCAAGAGAAAACCTCTGACGCTGGTTTAGCGCTGACAGGGTGAGAGGCAAAGAAGGAAAGCTGGATGGAAGAGAAATCAAGAAGTAAGTCAGCATAAAACATAAAAAAATTCCACCTGTATCCACTACATACAATTTCAAGGTGTGGTGCACCTTGAATCGTTTAAAACTGTTATTTTTAGTGCTATTTCTCGAGATGACTGATGCTGCCTAAATTTTCATATATTCATCTTTTCTTAAATATGCTGGAACATGTCTAGTAATTAAAAACAGGTAATTAATATTTAATCTCTCCACCCACAAACGAAGAACATCGCTATCCCGATCCTGATTTAAACCTTATAGATATTTGGGACGATCCCTTCTGTGATGCACAGGACAGTATTTGCGTGATTACACCGCTGCGTTGCAGAAACTGCTCCGCCGGGTCTAAATCAAGCCAGAAACCAGCGTTTATTTCTTCCTCCACCAGACGGACTAGCCTCTTCCTGCAAAGTGCATCTTTACTTTGGATCACCACTCGACCTGCCGGCCCGAGTCCCTCCGCCTATCTGCGCCTCCCTGCATCAAAAACATCGCCCGCATTGGACCAATGCGGAAAACAGAGATCGCAGGTCGAAAAGGAGACGCGCCTAAAAGCTTCGCACACGAATGGAAGAAGAGCTGTGATCAAATGGCTGAGATTCCTTTGATCTTTTCATTTGCATATTATTCAAACGGGGTTGCGGAACAGATCCCAGGACTGTTCCCACGACGCCTGGCAGACAATTGGCAATCCTGCTTCTATTAGACACATAAAAGTTAGCTAACAAGCCTACCCCGGGACAAAAGATTAGCCAAAAACAACAAAAAAAAAATATCGATTAGTCAATAATCAGAGTACAGAGGAATAAAAACAATGTAAATGTATGTAGACAATAATTCACCCGTTGACAATATTTCAAAAAAAAGTCTTGGCCTCGAGTGAGATCTCCAGTAGTGATGAGAAACAGAAAGAGCTTGGTGAAAACGTTTTAAGACAGCAAAAATGGCAAAGTATCGAGGGCCGTTCTTTCACTCGGCTGTGGCTACTGCCAAAAAACACACATCAGAAAGCTAGCAAACGTAATGCGCTCCTAGCATAGCACCTTCTTAATCATTGTTTTAACCTGGCTGACCATGGAGTAACTGACAATTTGTCTCAAATCCATTACAATCCGCAAGGAATCGTTTCATTAGGTATCAAGGCTTCGTGTTGAGATTAAAAACAAAACAAACAAACCAAAAAAAAACCTTTACATGGTTTGGCAAAAAAACCAGAGGAGGGCACAGAATGAATAACGGAGACAGATGAGGTGAACGTGGATGGTAGGTTCTCGGCTATGAGGTAGAACCCGGTGAGTAGTTACGGAGTTGAAATACTGTCCGTGTATGTAGTTGAGTGGTGAGGTACTGACGTGGCACCAAGCTTTGCAGCGGCAGAGAAATCAATCCTTGTGTGTGGAAGCGGCCTCCCGTGGCCTCGTGTGCAAAATCAGGTCAGGTAAAAAGGTGATATGACGAGCATTTTACCAGAGCTTTCACATTATCAGTTATTGCAACATGCCTATATAACTTTGTAAATATGTTTAAAAAAAACAAAAAAAAAAAACAGGAAAAGATAAAATCAATCAGGGGGTCTTGATTGTTGCGACCGCCTCAAAATAATCCGTCTCCCTTTGCTCGAAAGAATCAAATTTCTATAAAGCACCCTTTTTTTCCCTCTCTCTCTCTCTCTCGCTCTCCTGCAGCTAACTTTCACAAATATGACAGAAACCCTTAGAAGAAGAAATATCCATAGAGGAGGGAGTTGATTCAGAAAGAAAAGACAACATTTTAAAGCTTCCTTAACCTGAAGCTGGGCGGGGCTAAAAATCACATCTGGATGCTTGAGTTTCCTCTGGACTGCATTTGGAACCCTCCTCCATGTCATTCGCTGGTGCCTCTTCTGCATATTGCGCCTCGAAGGCCATGCTATCGGGGGTGTCCTCAAGGTCCTTCTGACTGGATCCTCGCTCCACGCGCTCCATCCGCTCCGGGGAATCTATGTGGTTGCTCACCTCGGACGCGCCCATGTGCTTCTTCCTCAGGTGCTGGTTGAGGGTGCCCTGGAACGGGAAGCACTTGCCACAGATCTGGCAGTGGAAGGGCTTGTTGTCCGTGTGGCCACGGATGTGGTACTCCAGCTGGTCTTTCCTGGTGTACTTCTTGCCGCAGAACTTGCAGACGAAAGGGGTGATGCCCATGTGCAGGCGCATGTGGCGGTCCAGGCTGCCCTTCTGGTTGAAGCTCTTCCCGCAGTAGACGCAGATGAGTCTCTCGTTGTGGGGGTACCACTGGCTGTGCAGGCTGCGCTCGCGCACGTCGTTCTCCAAGCCGGCGGGCGCCACCGCCGGCTCGCCGTCTTCCGAGCCCAGCTTGAAGTGGCTGAGCATTCCCGACGGGATGGCCAGCGGACGCTTGGCCCGGGCCCGCCCGCCTCTGTAGCCGCTGAGGATGGAGCGGGACGGGCTGGAGCTGCTGAGGTTGACGAAGCACGGCGAGGACAGCCCCGAGTAGGAGTAGGTGGCCGACTGGATGATGGGCCCGTAGGAACCCACGCTGACCGCCAGCACCTGTTCTCCATCCACCAGCTCCGTGTGGTACCCGTCGTCGCCGGCGGAGGAGCTGTCCGAGTACGTGGGCCGGTCGATCTTCTCCACTTTGACGTGGACGTCCGTTACTTGCCCGTCCTTCCCGATCAGCTCCACCTGCTCGGTTTCTCCCTCGGCGGGAGCGTCGTGTTCCGACACGCCGTCGCTGCTGGCCCGGTCCGACTGCCCCTCCTCCTGGTGCTGCCGGCCCCGGGGGAGGCCCTTCCCTGCCAGCTCTACGCGCACTTCTTGACCCGCTTGGTGGTTCTGCCGGGGGTAGTAAGGGGGGGAGATCTGGGTAGGGTTGACAAAGAGGCTGCTGTCGTCGACCCCGTTGTGGCCGGCCTGCGCGTCCTCCTTCCCTGGGCTCCCGAGGCTAACCGGGACGCTCATCTTTGCGTGGATGCTCTCCAGGATTTGGGTGCATTTGTCGATGATGGCCTGCATTTGGAGGAAGCTGGCAGCGGTGAGGAAACTGATGATGTCCTTGAGCTGCAGGGACATGTGACCTGTGTAGCAGAACGCCAGAAGCTGCTCGAACACCTCGGGGCTTTTGATGACCGATATGGAAAGGCCGCTCATGGTGCTGAGGGCCGAGTGGTCGCGGAAGTACGGAGAGCTAGCTGCCAGGACGGCCTTGTGGGCTCGGAAGGGCTGGCCCTGGATGTGGACGATGATGTCACACAGCTTCCCCTGCAGCCGCAGTTCGTTCAGCTGCGTCAGGACCGTGTTCCTGAACTCCGGCACATCAAACTCGATGTAGCTGCCGTCGTCCATCTCTTGAATACGCTTCTCCAGTTTGCCGATGGCCTGAGGAGGAAACGAATAACATCAGCTCTTTTGGGGGGAAAAAAAAACTGCTGTGTCAACGTAGCTTTTCAACAGAATTGATTTAACGCCAACTACCCGCTGCTAACTAACCGCAGTTATGGGGGCGGGAACCACGTTAGCGCTGTCACAAGATTGTAGGACAAAAACAACAGGACAGTTAGCGGCTGATAACACCGACGCCGTAACATGCAGGATCTGACAAGAAGGTTCTGTCATCTGAAAGAGCATAGCAAGAGAGCCGAGGACAAGATTAAGCTAGCTAGGGCTGAAACGACTATTCGGATAAATGGATTACCTAAAAGATTTGGTAGAAATGTTTTTGTGTTGAAGCTTTGTTTCATTTCAGGCTGACAATTTTGGACAGAAATTGTCATTTCTGCTGCCCAACAAAGGTGCAGTTTAGCCTAGCATAATAGTACAACGCTGCTACGCAGCACCTCCAAATGAAACATCCGGCTTATGCTAACGTTCCGCACAGCTGACCGGACACAACAAGCTAAGGCCAATGATATTTAGCAGAAATGAACAGTAATCAGTGTGATCCATGATTGAGACAAGTCTGCTAGCTAACACACTTGGTTTAGAGCTCTGGGGCAAGGCTTATTCACAGCTTTAATCGAAGCAGCGGCATATTTTATTAATAAACCACCAAAAATGAAGTGCCGTAGTGAGTTTGTTAAATCCCAAACTTCAGTTTGTTAAACTGTAAATGTTTAATTAACACTGTATCAAAGTTTAAAATTATGTTGAGCATTTTCAACAAATCGCAAATGTTACAGATGCCTTTAATAAAGTTAGGGTGATGTAAAAAAAAAAAAAAAAGAGAATAAAATAAAATATTTCATTAAGGATTCCGATCCCTGCAACGTTGGATCCGGAAAAAACAGATGGCAAACAGACGAACGGCAACTTCTGAACACTGAAGATTGCAAACAGATAAAAACAAGTTTTCCTTTTCGTCCTACGAATTCAAACAACCAAAACTAGGCTGAAAAAAGGAACCAGAGAAGTTTTATTTTGTAGAAAGTGGAACGATTGTGAGGATCTAGGAAAAAGCTAATGTCAATATCACTAAAGAAATGATATCTGACAACAATGAGATGCTAATATATCACCAACAATTACACAATCTACACAAAATGAGAAATAAATATTGGTGGTGAATCCACAGAACAAAATCAAACATGTGTAATATAGTACAGAAAATGAGACTAGTTTATCATAACCTGAGATTCAAATGGTTTTTACCAATCTACAGAAAGTCATTTTCAAACAGTCAATAAAAACAACAATAATTATAATCAAACGTGCTAAATGAAAAGCTCAAAGTGATTTATCCTTCTGGAAGAGGCCAAATCTCATCATCCAAGTGTGATTCGGCTCTCCGGGCCAGCCGCGGAGGACAAAATGTTCAACTGCTGCCTCCTAAAGTGCCATGAGAGGAGATGATTAGCGCGCTAACCCTTCACCTCAGCGCCACCAACAGCACATCAGCAGAACAAGTGTAGGTTCGCTCGGGTCAAACACTGGGCCTAATCTGACACACAACCGCACACGAAGCCCCCTGACCTCTGTAACAGACTGCACAGCCCCCATTTTGACCTGTTTATTAATCAGTAATAATAATTATAATTATAATAACACAGTTGGTGTAATTCTCATTAGTCTTTAAATAATTCGCCTGTAATCCAACTATCTCTTTTCTGTTGTTCAGCTGAGACCAGACAAGAAGCAGCAATACACCCTGGACATCACCAGTCTACTGCAGCTCACACACACACACACACACACACACACACACACACACACACACACCGCATTACATTGCATTACATCGCATTACTGTGCTTTTTCTTTTTTTCCTGGTCTGTGGGAGGAAACCAGGGTACCTTGGGGAAAAACCCACGTAGACGAGAGGAAAACGTGCAAAAACTCCACAGAGAATCAACCGCAAACAGTTGCAACGAGGCGACCGTGCCGACCCCCTCCCCAGCTGTAATGAGCCCTGAAAAACTGACAAATAGATAGCGAGAGCAACTGCAGTGGCATGTGAATAGCAGCTGAGTGGAAGCACAACCTGCTATGGTTAAATGGTGGATGAATTGCTGCAGGGCGTGCCCTTTACGATAAAAACAAACAAAAAAAAACAACAACAAAAAGCAAACAGCCTCATCCTAAATTCCCCCAATTTAAACAAACAGAACATGCCGTGTTTTCCAGCGGGGGTGTATCTTCACTGAAATGTCCATACCTATTGGAAAAAAAACTCAACTGGGAAATAAAAAACCCAACTGACGAGCCCGTGTACAGTTTCTTCATTAGTAATGCTCCATGTTTAAGCACGACATACAGGAAAAACCTGAATGTAAGCAGAGAGATAGGTTGGTACGTGATGTCAAAATGGTACACCAGACAAGAGCGTGGAAATATAACAACTCCTACACACCTTAGTCGCTCGTAATTACAGCACATAGACAGTGAAATACAAATAGTTGGCGTATGGCGTATGTAGTACGTATGCAAAAATCTACATAATTAGCAAAGCCAAGGGCATGTAAAGGTATTTCATAACCACTGATTTGGGCTGGTAGTTTGAACCAATTTAGTTTTACTGCAGAGCCACAAAAATGAAAAGTGGGCTGGAAGAAGGAGGGTTGAACAGGGGCGAAGCCATAAACACCTCCATGTGCATCAGCCAGAATCGCTGTGGCTCCATTATATCCGGAAATCCGACGTTCTTTATCCTTTTCGACCAGCTTCTTCTTGAACAAACTGAAACGTCTTAAACACAGCGATTGTTAACGTGCAAACGGTGGGGAATAGCCTTCCAGTGTCTCCGCATTTCGTCCCATGCAGCTGCTTCCCAGCTACACTTTGTAAAAGCGAGGTTGTTAGAGGTGTTTTAATCTGTTACCTGCACAGATGCAATGCTAACAGAAGGTGGAATACCTGCTAGCAAAGTCAGAGCCGACGAAGCGAGGCTCGGCTGCTCGGTTGCCTTGGCCCGCTCGTTTACGGCCGCTAGCATCGCGACTGGCAACAGGATGACATTAATGTCTAATTTACTGCCCGGTCCATCATACATGCTAACAGTCCGAATACCATACCGAGCATTAATAACTCGAATTTTCACGGATAACACTTTGTTAGTGGATAGTTAGTAGGGCTGATTTTTCATGTTAGCATAGCCTACTGTCAAGAGTTTCATGTGTCACATCCACATGTTTTCCCTCTCCAGTATTTCTTAGTTTTAAAGTAATTTGCTACGAGGTAATTGCTTAAATTACCACATCGACTCCGGAGGCCGAACCACCCAGTCAAGGAGCACACAAGCGCCGAGCTAGCTTCGAATCGATCACTTATATGAGCAATAGTGACTTTATTACACAGTTCACCATGTCTTAATGGGCGGATGATTTTCACACTGTTATCAAGCTTTCGCAAACAACACACTAAAGTGACAACGTGTAAGGGTTTCTCAGTCAAATTCCATCGTCGAAAACAGGAATGAGCTGTCAGCTGTCACATGAAATGCTACTCACCCAACTAGCTTAGGCTAACACTTAGCGCTAGCATAGTAGCACGGCTGCTGGCGGTAGTAGTACAGAACCCCGCTAACTAGCGGCTAACGCTAACTAGCATTTGTTCTCAAACGGTCACGGCAGCGTTTTCCCCCCATTACCTGCAACATAATTGCAAACACGTCCGTGTACAACAATACTTTACGGCGACCAGGCCCGAGCTGTCGTTTCAAAACCTACCGTCTTCCAAATTAACATGAAACGTTGTCCATTCCCCTCCGTAGTTCGCTAACTCTAGCGCCAGGCCTCCCCCCCTCTCCAGTCCAGATGTGTCAGACAGTTGCTGCTGCAATTTTTGCATCAACAGGAAGTGTTCTTTTGGCTCTTTGCATTCAATCTAACAGCCTGTTTTGCAGCAGCGGCCCCTCCCTGTCTCACGTTCTCGTATATCAGGATGGTGCAATATCCTACTGACTTAAAAGCTGCTAATCAGTCCCAAATGCCCAAATAACACTAACTCGACTATTGGGTCGTCGGGCTCTTATCTTGTGACTACACCCAAACCGTGATGGTAAACATAAATAAGCGTCACCTGCTCCTATTTTTTTTTTTTTTTTTTTTACCCTGGCAGTTTGAGAGAACATTACATGGCTGTAGTGTGTTTGCAACACTACATTCTAAATTTGTCCCGTTTGCAACTTTACCGATACATAATGTATGCTAGTAATAATAATGTAATACTCGGATTTTAGACACAGGAACTTTTATTTGTTGCAGTTCTAAACCCTTCAGTTTTTTTTCTGTTTCTTTATTTTTTTCAGGGTCACCTGATTTAAATCTTAGATTTAACCACGAATGTTTGACTTTGGTTGTAAAATCTGGTTTTATAAAAAGATATTCCCAGGCACTTTCAGAAATGTACCAAAAGAGGGCGCCATTGGACAACTGCGTGTCAGTCATCTGCTCGCTGAAAAAGGAAACTATCCGGTCACATGGCTGCATTTTTCAATTCCAAGGTAAAATTAATCTCCATTTTATTTGCTCTTCTTTAATGCACTTATACTATATATAGAAATACATTATACACGTCTTACTATATTTACATTTTCATTGTAGAAAAAAAGTAATGACTGAATATATGAATATAAATTAATATAACCTCAGTCGTATATTTTTATTCACTCTGATTTCAAATAATATCTAAATATACGCGAGAAGAATGTGCAAGTTTACAAATTGCAAAGTAGCGTTTTAAAATTTTCAATGATTTTGGGTTGTTATTGGGTTATGATATAAATTATATATTGTAACAAGCTCCAGCAACATGAACAATGCTACTACTAATATGATAGTAATAATAAGTATTAGTATTACTATCATTATTAATCATAAAAATGATAGAAATAATAATAATAATAATAATAACAATCATAATAACAATAATAATAATAATAATAATAATAATAATAATAATAATAATAATAATAATAATAATAATAATTGTTTATTCAACGAATAAAAAATTTAAAAACCCAGCTGTAAAGTGAAAAATATTGTCAGGATAAATGTAACACATCATTTGCATACATAGTGGGACAGAGACATAAAAAGAGAAAGAGAGAGAGAGAGACAGAAAGAGAGGGAGGGGGATTTTTAAAGCAAACAGGGGCGAAAAATGTGAATTTACCCTCATCTGTTCAGAAAGACCATCAGCATCATCATCATCATCTGTGAGTTTTCCAGAGGGTAAAATGTGCAGGGGGGGGCGCTGAGCTCTAACTGTTTTCCTGCAGACTGTGAGTGACACCTTGGCAGCTGAAGCGAATATCTGACCTCCTCCGCGTGCAGGTGGGTGATCAACACGGAGAAAGGAATGGACCCGTCACTGCACGTGCTCCGTGTCCAACAAATCACTCCTCTCTTCTTCTGCGCCGTGCCTTTTCCCTCTCTCTCTGTCTTTGACCGGAGCGATGTGCGACCCGAGGGGCAGCCAGGGCACAGTGATTAGAGATAGTTTTGTTGATCCGCAGGAATGATCATGGTTTTGATAAGGTTTCAAACAAATTCCCATTCAAAGGCTTTCCTGTTGGGCTTGTAATCTTCCCTGAAATGGGCCTTTGTTAGCCGGCGTCACTCAGTTGACCAGGAATGATTTGGTGCTAAGCTAATGGGGGGGCCGCTCCTGAGTAATGCAGCTCCAGGGATGCTATCCAGGGCTCCAGGTGGTGTGGCCTGGGGGCTCTGATGTGCTACTCCTTTTTAATCCCAGATGACATTGCAACCCCCCCCCCCCCCCCCCCAAGCACCCAACCACCAGGGACAGGATGATAAACTTGAAGAGCGTATTTTGTGTTTCAGTTTGAAAAAATAAGCAGCTTCAAAGTTCCAGGGTTTCCCACCAAGAGGGATCAACCGAGGGGGGTCGTGCAAAGAAGGGTTAAAAATGTTATTTATCCTCACCTAAGTGCTGCTGAAATGTTAGCCTAATAATCTGAGAATAGACTTTGTGTTCATCTGGACTTTAAATTTTCTTTTGGAAAACGTTTCGCCTTCTATCCCAAAGGCTTCATCAGTCCTGATCAGGCTGGGAGCAGAGCTTGAAGGTATAGCCCTTGTGGACCATTGGCATGCTAATGTCAACTGCCACTGATCCTTTTATTGATCCCATGGAAACTGAAAATAACATAAAAAGTAAAGCGTTTGACATACAAACACAGAAGACATGAATAAACAGGCATGATTTGCACACGTGCTGCAAAGACAGACAACTCATTTCTCCCTTTTTTTTTAAATAGATTATAAGTAGCCAGATTTTTTAGTTGAATAACATGAATAACACATTGTTTTCTTGGTGTGCCAAGAGTCCTCGAATGCCTTGGCTGGTAGCTTTTGTGGAGAGAACAATGGCCGCCCAGTGCCCAGGTCCAGGAATAGTCCTGTAGCGCTCCGATGGAGAAGATATCTCCCAGTAACAGGTGTCTGGGTCCGTCAGTGCCTGATCCTGGGCCGACTGTAAATGAAAGGCTCAGCCCGTCCAGGTGCAGAAGCTCCTCTCGGGTTTCTCCTGGGGGAGCTTTCTGTGGAAGAATGAACAGGAGGAATAACGGCAACAGAAAAACATTCACGATGGGCACACGCTTCTCCTTTTCATCAAGCACAAGTGCTAGATTTTCAGAATGTTTACCAGAACTCACACTAATCTAATAATGTACTGTTGCGACATCCTCCTAGTTCAAACACATGCTCCACTAAAGTGACACTCTACTCCCATAACTACCAGTTCAGTTAAGCTCTGCACCCATGGTGACCAGTTTATCAGTACAAAAACAGTGTAGATTTCAATGGTTAATAATCGGGGGTGTGAATACAAGCTTACAGTAGAGTTAATGACTTGCAAAAACGTGAACTCACAGTAACGAAGCCCCTCTCGCCTTCTCTGTCTGCCACCAGTTTAGCTTGAAACGAGCTGCTCTGGAGCAGGCCTAAAAAAAAGGCCAAAGAGTCCGTGCTGTAACTACAATAATCAGCTGCATTGTGAGATAATGGGCCCTCAGCTGTGTCATATATTTGCCTGAGAAATTAAACCAATTTGTGGAAATGGTGGTCTGGGGTTGAGGGAACACAGAGTGGCTTGTAAAGATGAGTGATCTCTGGCACAGCATGAAGAGAATGAGAGGTGTTCTGCCTGGTGCTTAGCTCAAATGAAAGCTCTGATTAGTGGAGCAAAGATCAAAATGACAGCGCGGCGGAGGCTTCAGCTGGGCCTTTGTTATTGATAAGTCTGTCATCTCTGCTCATATTGGAGCAGTAATGGCAGCTGATGATTAGGCCACTCCTGGGCTATTAACCACATTTCTTATCCTTTTACTGGGGCCCAGGAGAGGCTGTTGGGGAGACAAAGGGCTCCTTTATGAGGCTGTCTTCTTAAACAGCATCCACCTGACCTAAAAGGCACAACTGTTACTGTCTTCCTGCCCGGCTAGAGAAGCCAGGGATGAGATAGATGTCAGAGGTCACATTGTGCTGCTGTTTAAAATGAAGGAGTTCTGAGTGAGTAAGCTGCTGAGAGATGGCTGCAGGAAAATTACAGAAAATTGGCTGTTTTGTCAACATTTCATCAGAAGATTTACAGAAAGCCGATCTTTCGGCCCTTTCGCTTTCCCCTCTTTCACGAGGCTAAGGAGATCGAGCGGGTTAGGAATTGACTGACAAACAAATCTTCTTTATTTCTTTCTCACATTCTCTTTCCTTCTCCAGAAGTGATATTCAATATGAGCTCATTAAGTGGCTGAAATTACATATGTTCAACACGTATTGTTGAGGCTGTTTTTGTCCACTTCTAGGACACAATTAGGGGTCATTTTAATCAAATGAAAAAAGATCTCGGATAATCCAGAAAAATTTAATATCATATTCATTATATACTGTTACGCAACAGTGTATAGTCAGATTAATGAGTGGCAATAATTACCTGAGTCATTGAAAAGTATGATTTCATTCATTGGTGGAATGAATTCTGAATGATGGAATGATTCTGACTTGCTAAAATAATATTGAAACAACAGTTTTAAAATTATTATTGTTACTAATAATAACATGTGAGGGCTAATATGACGAAACTGTTGCCCTCTTCATGTAAAGTACCTCAACATGTGCAATAAATAGAACAATATGATGATGAACAGATTAAGTGGTGAGCTGCTTAAGCCTTTCATTAGGTCATTTTAACAAAATGATGGATATTGTTGGAAGGTTAAAGGATCGGTTGAAAAACTGCAGCAACTACAAGCTTGAGGCAGCATTTCGCCACAGTCTGCCTTCTGCCTTTGGTATTCCCCTACAAAGACCAACAGGAATCCAAGACTTGTTGATTTAGCCCCCAGCGGCCGGAGGCAAAGCATCTTTCATTAAGGTCTAAAACCTTAGGAATGAGATACTGGCCTCACGATAAGATCTGGTAATGCAGTAACATGGAATTATGGAAGAAGAAAATTGCCATTTTGTATATAAGGACCTGTGATCTCCCATGAAAGCCTCCTGTTTCTTAGGTTGGGCCAGTCCCAGGAGGGGAGAAGAGAGGAACCCAATCCATCCTGCAAAGAGAGATTTTGAAGGCTGAAGCCTGAAGCGATGGAAGGTGCTGCTGAAAGTGAAAGGTCAGCTGAGAGACTGTGATGCTGCGTGCCCGCTGGACAAAACTCATCTGCTTCCCACAGGAGACAGCCTCTCCCCCTGCGTTTTTAGCTCCGTTTGTGGTCTACAAATAATTCAAGGTCAATATAAAGCATTCATGAGACTCTCCAGAGGTGCTGTCATGGTGCTTTATCAGTTCACACACGGTTGCAAATAAATCAAACAGCTGCTGTGAGAATGTGGGAGTTTCTGTTTTCTGCTTTGTTACCAGAGACATGGAAAAATACAGGTGTTCCATAAGCTAAAAAGGAAAAAAATGGCTCCCCGGTCAGTTCTTCACACCTTTTCCATTAAAATTTTCCAGTGGAAGGGTCAGCTAGGAGTCCAGCCCGTCCTTGGAGAGTGTTTTTATGCCATTTGTGAAGCCCACCTTGTAAAAAACAACACTAAAACTGACACATTCATCACAAACTCACGTCTGTGTAAAGTCTTATCTAATTATAATGGGATGCCCAGAAGGTCAATATATATCTGCGGTACCAACAGAAAACAGTTCTAGGCTTTTCTCTTTACAACAGCAAATGCGGATGGCCAGTTGTCAACTCGTTGCCACTGCTCGCAGAGTTTTCAGGGTAAAACCAATCAACTGAGCCCGGAAAGAAGGACAGGGGAAGTCTTATTGTGGCAGAACTGATGTGTTTTTGTCTCCTCTGGATAGTGTCTTCATCACCTCTTTAAATTTTAAAGCAGCTTGGCACACAGCCGGTGGCAGGTTCTCTCAAGGAAGCAGTGAAGCGGTGGTGCTATAAATCTTATACTGTCCACTCTGGAGTGAGACATGGACACCAGAGATATGCATATTTAATAGAATGCTCATGTTGGTGTGACTTGACTGTCCAAGTCAAATACATTTTAAATGAGGGAACTGTTGCTTGATGCTGGCAATTGAGAGCAAAGATGTTTATCCCCCAGGGCCCTGTATTGATGATCAGGTATCTCACTGTGTGATGGTTTCCTCTGCTGTAAAGTAGATAGCATATGGAAGGAGGGAGAAGAAAGCTGGCAGCCATCTTTCTACTGGTCATCCCAGAGCAACTGGAAAAGTTTGAACCTCAGTTCGAGTCGATAAATGAGAGCCAAAAACAAGCTCCTTTTACTTTTCCATTCCAGACCTGGGTTGTGGAGTTAGTAGTTATTATATTTGAGGGTGGCGGTGCAGTCAGAAAGTCCTGGCTGTTCCTGCTTAGACCCTTTTATAAATTGAGACAATGGCCCCCAATCCAGTGTGTCTTCACTGGGCACAGCAGGCATTACAATGATTGTCAGAATTAGTTCCTAATTATTGATAAATTAGACTTTATATCCTAAATTATACCTTAAATGAAGAATTTACATTTTTTAAAAAATAAATAAATACAATAAAGGTAAAAATAACAGCTTGCAAGATATTCAACAGAGAGGGCTTTAAGTTCAAGACAATATTTGGAGGCTAGAGGTCTGACAGTAATTCAATTAGACAGGAATCCTCAGCCGTTCTGCGGGTCAGACTTATCCATGTTAATCAGCAGAGACCGGAGACGTATAAGCTGCTGGTTTCCTGCTGGGGCTCCTGTGTCTGTGCCTGCTTTACCTTTCATATTTAAACACTTGGCAATTACAATCCACTGTTAAAATGATCATGATCATTGTCAAATTATTGCCATTATCTATTGTTTTTATTTGAATAAAATGCAGAAATAAAAACAAATACAAGTCACCCTATGGAAATCCTTAAATATTTTTACTGAAATCATAACTGATGACACTAAAACATTTTTAGATGTCAGCCTGATTTTTAGATGAAGCAGAAGATTACCAAGGAGGTGAAAACATTCTGATGACCATGGTGACAGCAGATAAAGAGCCATTGTACAGATTACCGTGGAATGTGTAGCACTCGGGCCGAATCAGGGGTTGGGGTGGTTGCTATGAGAGCTGTGGCATTCTCCAAAGCGTGTGAATGTCATTGCAAAAAGTCAATATTAATCAGCTTTTTTTTTTTTTTTTTGCAGGATGGAAAATTCATTCCTGGCCAAACCTCCTGAGAGGTTAAATATACTCCTCAGGTACACACAGGTACACCACCGCTATTCGCAATGGTTATGTCTTACAAATTACAACTTAACATGGGACATTTGTGTGTGTGTGTGTGTGTGTGTGTGTGTGTGTGTGTGTGTGTGTGTGTGTGTTTGTGTGTGTATTTTAGCTGTGCAGGAATGTGCTTGGTGTGTCTCTATCCCTGCTGGGCCTAGCTGTGGTGGTCCCAGTCATTCCTTAGTCCTCAGACGCGATGATCTGTCCACCCTGGGCTCAGGTATCTCTACTAACCTCTCCTTTGTACTGCTTCAAAATAGACTCTTTTGTGTGCCGTTTTCTGCAGGTCATTGTAAGGAGTGCTTCTTAGTGTCGGCTTTAATTCACACTGTAACCCAAGCCACGGTCCCTCTCAACTATCCCCCAATACCTGTCTGGCATTCATCTGTTCCATGGAGAGCTGAGGCTGCATTATCTCCCCCCAATAACTGCACCCAGGGGACGACTGGCAAACGTTGCTGCTTAAATATTTAAATAGTCCTTTAAGTTACATTCCTCCACACTCAGAGCACACTTTGAATGCAAAAAGTGATGTAAAACTTGCAGCAGCTTCCATCTTAGCCTCGTCATTTAACATCTTAATTTAGCTTTTTTGATATATTCAGTTTTAGTTTATTGCAGAATGAAAAGTGTGTCATCTACCACTGAATCAAAAGAAAAGATCCTCTATTACCCCCGGAGACACTCTTGGTATTTGACCCTGTCAATGGGTGGGGTTTTGCAGTGCTTGATCAGGCAAACTCTGACTCTGAAACTCTTGTATCTCTTTTGTTTAGCTAATTTGTAACTTAGGATGCTTTATAAAAAGGTATGGATGTCCTGTGCAAAGATATTATATGACTTTTTGTCATGTTGTTCCAGCTTTTATTTCCACAGCGAGGTCTGTGAGCTGCTCACAATAGCTGCATCAGCGATGTAAGTACACATCAGACCGCTGTTACACAGCTGCGCACCAATAGATTCAATATGTACGTGAAACCAAGGAAGACCGTTAAAGGTCATCCATGCTAGACTGCTAGCCAATGCTGTTTGTAAAAATAGCCCTGTGTTGAAGCTTTCTGTGTCACATTGTCATTTAGAGTGCGGCTAGCTTGTCGCATACCTCATTAGAACAAAGGATGCTACAATCCCAATAATGGGGAAAGTGAATGTAAAGAATGGAAATGATAAAAATATAACCATTATTAGTGACATTGGCCATTATATTTAGTATTGGCAAACATTGAAATTGTGTAAATGTGTCCCAAAAATCTTTGTCATGTTTTCTTACCAAATCAGTCGTTCCAGATCTTGTAATGTGAAAAAATATTCGAAGTGAAAGACAATTCATAAGAACAGTAAAACCATATGACGTAATGTCTCAGAAGGCAATTTAAAATAAAGTAAAAATGAGAGAATGCTGTAAAGAAGTCCCTTTTTGGAGCTTAACCAAAGATCACAACGGAGAAGACATAGCCCCCCCAGCTCTGTCTACCTCTAAAGAAAAGAAGAAACAACGTGAGAAAAGAGACTCGCGTTAGAACAGCAAACATCATAACCTGATATCGACTCTCAGCTGGGGTTCTCCTCACTTCAGCACTCTGCTTTTTCTCCTGGGAGGGTGCAATCTATACGGGCTTCCTCAAACTATCTGCTTGGCTAAAAATAAATCTCACATAAAGTCCAGTACAGCCTGAGTCAAAAGTTTAGAAAGTCAGAAGGTCAAATGAAAGTTATTTTCATTGCGCTGGGACGGATGCTTGTTGGATGTGTAATCAAGACTGGCTTCAGTAGCTACTGAGAACTGCTATTACTGAAAAATATGTACAGTATATTAAAGCTATTTGTCAGTGTTAAATGAATGCTTGCAAACATTAACTTTTTCATAACATATAAATGCACAATTACTGTGTCCAACTTAAGTCTAACACGGGAAAATAAAGAACCAGACAGTTGCTGTTACTCCAGCTTGCACCGGCTTGCATTTATATAATGCATCTGCTTTCCAAAGAGTGGAATATTTCTGTTATCACTCAATTAACTCATCAATCGTCAACGTTCTTTTGTTGATTAAACAGTGGTGTTTCTAACATGTAGGTCTGAAATTCTAACACCACTGAACTTCCTGCCAACAGCTGAAACCTTTTGATGGCATATACTGTATGCATCAGACATAAATATTTACAGTCTTTCTGTGCATGTGCATGTGTGTGTGTGTGTGTGTGTGTGTGTGTGTGTGTGTGTGTGTGTGTGTGTAGAAACAGTTAGTCTATAGGCTGAAACCAGTAAAAGTGCTATCATTAGGCTAACCTTCTTGCTAACAGTCACGGCAAAGGTCTAATTCTACACATTCTCCATGGTGCTAGTAAATTTAAACAATAATAATAAAACAAAACAGCTCCTCCTGACATATAGCTGGGTCCTATAATTGACTAGCTCCAAAGAACTAAATGGCACCACAGCTCTCAGGATTTTGTGTCACTTGAAATCTTTATCACATTTTTTTAATATGCAAATTTCACGTTGGGGATGAATAAAAGTAACAGACACATCAGTTTTTGAAAGGAATCACTGTAATATGTGAATAACCTCCTTCTGTAAAATCAATATCTTAAAAGATTAATTAACTCTTGGGGTATTACTCTTCATATTATTAATCAGAATATATAACTATGGATAATGATCACAACCAACTCAGTAAGATTTACCGAAATATTATAGGTTGGGAATCTTGGTGCATTAGTTTGGATTTAAATGCTGCACAGAAAAGAAATATAAACCTAATATGGATCAAGGTATGAAAAGTTTGTTCTCCACTAAAGAAATCCCTAACAATTAACCACAGCATGGATGACAACTGACAACCGGGAGTCTTTCAAACAGGCGTGGAGCAGAGGTCCGGGGGAGCCTGCCCCAGCCCGGTTCCTCTCACTCGCGGTCTGTGGATGAACCCTTGTCCTGGGGCCTGTTGGGCAGCCCGGTCTCATGTCTCAAGTCCTCACAGTTCAGTGGGCCCTTTAAAGTGAGTACACCCACCAGGGGCCCTGAGGACTACAAAAACTACAAACACTGGGCTGTCCAGGCTCCGATCTGACACACACTGATGCATGCATGCACGCACATGCACAAGGCTGTTCTTTGACACAATGGCAAGCAATAATAATAAAGACAATTATGCTATAGTTTCTAATATAATTCATGATAAACTGTTTTCACTATTCGTTTGTTGATGCCGGTCCTGAGACAGTTATGAGGGGGAAAATGCCGGGGAGGGGATCACTTTTCAGACATGGCACACTCCGCTGAACATACGCACAGAGATCAAAGCGGGCCCTTTGCCTACCACAGCGCATCCCCAACAGAGCTTACAAAGTTGCCCCCATTGTGTGACCCTGGCCCAATACTGATAATGGATTGCCTCCAAAAAAAATGCCCCCCTTAGGGACCGCAGCGGCCTCGCACATGGCCGATAAACACACACGACACATTCAACTTCACGCAGAGCGACGGCCTCAAACAAATCGAGAATGACGCGAAGTTTTTCTTTCTCCTCCCATTTTGATTCATGTCATGCACTGCACTGTCACAAGCCATTCCACTCAGTTTTCTGCTGCTGCCTATTCCTCATAACGCAGGACACAGGAGCGTGTAGCACAAAGACGAGGAACAATTGCCAAGTTCTGGAGAGTCCCTTCCAGTTCTTTGATATTTCCTGCTGAAGCAGCAATGCATGGGATTTGGCTCCCAGCTGAACTTATCCTTTCTATTTGTGAGGAACGGCTCCACACATCTGCGACTGCTTTAAATTCCTCTTTGTGTTATTCAGCAACTTTGCACAGCCACCAATTATCCAAAAGCCAAATGTGTTATCATCAAGCGTCATGATGATGTTTGTTTTGTAACTGGTTTCAGTCCTGATTAAGTTGTGACATTAGACAGGATTACATTACAACCCTTTTTGTCTGATCTAACCGCTGAAGGGGTGAGATGGGTGTTGTTTTTATTCGGTCTGCAAATACACACCCAAGCCAAAAGTATATCCAGTGGAAAGGTTTGCGGATGTATCCATCGGCCACTTAAGGACAATATATTGACATGTATAATTTAAATGCATTTAACATGAACAGTGAAAGTAGAATTAATATGGCATCAAATTGTCTTTACAAACATAAATGATAACATAAAAATTCTAGTAAAATGTTGTTTTTTTTTTTTTTTTTGTTTGTTTTAATAATTAAATTCTACTCCCAGATGCAGCATCAACCCTGGTGTAAAAAATCAAGCTGCATGAGAACATTTAATAAAAATAAAAATCTTTAAAGAGCTTCTGAAGAACACAGTTTTATAATCAGGATCATTTAATGTGTTTTTAAAACTAATTTCAAGTGAAAAGTCTTTAAAATGTGGAATAGTTTTTGATCATGTTCTTAATATAATTGAAAAATATTACTCTTTATATATTTTTTTGTAGATAATAGGTGAAAAAAAGGTTAAAAATGAGATAATTAGATTTTATAAATACTTAAAAAAAATTTTGATTTTTTTTTTTCCACTGTAGCATAAGTTCATAGATTCCCCCCCCCCCGCCCAGTTATGGTATAATATCACACACACACACCTACACAAACAAACACACACACACAGATACCGTTGATCTTTAATAAACACTGCAGTTTTCTGAGCACATACCTGTTCAGTTATGACTGTATAAAGGTTAGCATGTGTGTGAGTACTACACGATGCTCAGGCATGTTCAGAGTCTGGTGACGACGATCAGCGCAGCAGGAAAGAGCACTCGACCTTTAACCTTTGCTGAACTCACACCATTCGTCCATGCTGGACACCGAAGCTGGGCGTCAGAGACTGTCAACCTCAACAGGCTTCTGAATAAGCGCTGGAATCTAAAAACCATGACTCTCAGGACAGGCCTGACAAGGCCGCCGCAACCTCTGTGTGAGTCAGAGACGGCAGGAACACGAGGGGGTCAAAAATGCGGCGTTATTACACAATCCACTGCCCACTCTGACCCCCTGTCTGGGCTTACAGGCTCCCACAATACAGTCGTATGGTGGTACCCGCCCTCCCGGGGGCTCCTCCAGACAGCTCAGGAATGTCAGGATAGAGATCCGACAAGGTCTACAGCTGGAAGGAGAATTCCAACCATCCTCTGTTTTGTCCTCTGCTTGTCTGGTTCTTGCATCTCAGCGGTCCCCGTCTGCCTCCGCTGTCATCCCAGCTCCGCGTTTTCATATTGTTCTTGCTTTAGGGCGAGGGGGTCACGCAGGCTGCGACATCTGAGCGTGACGGGAAATTAATCATAAACACCGGCCACAATTTTGGTGAAAATATAAACTACAGCGGAGTGGAGTAGGAAAAACAGGTCAGATGAAGAGAGGCTTTGTTAACAGCAAGTGTGCTTTTTACAATGTCATCGAGGGTCGGTGAGTGGAACTCAGCCCCGTCCTACTTTTGAACGTGCCAAGTCTTTATTTCAAACTTTGTAAGCGCCAGATTGAAAATAAAATATCCAAACTGAAAGTGTTCATGCTGCTTATCAATGGCTGGGGGCAGATGGAAAGACGGAGGGTTTTATCCTGGAGGCTGCCATGTTCTGAACGCCTTCCCTCGGCTGCTGCTGCTGTCGGGCTCCTTCTAGGGGGCACTATTGAACCAAGAGAGATGCTGCCTGAACCTGCGAGCATAAACAGCAATATTGATAACTCAGATTCTGTGTATTTTAAACAGCCACGTAATAAATCTTTTATTTGTTGTATTCATCTGAAAATGCTGAGTAGGGCCTGTTTTCCCTCAGAAGACTCCTCACATTTACCAAAGGCAGTTTACGATTAAAGGTTAAAACATAATTTTATTGAAATGCAAAACATAACATTTCTTTTACAATGATGTTTTTTTTTTTTTTTTTAATTTAGAATAGAAGAGCACAGGTGGCCCCACAAAAAAGCAACAATCAAAACAATCCTTTAGCATTAAATCGCACACTTTAATTTCAGGATAAGATTCATTTAAAGTTTAAAGGTGCAAGAAAAAGGTCATTTTGGTTGCCGGGGCGAGATAAAAGATGCGATAAATCGTGGCTCTTGCAGGATGTGAAAATCAGCTTGATGACAGAATGAAAGCAACATTTGCAGCTGAGGCCATAGAGTTGCCATCGCATAGAATTCAGGCTGTGTGATGGACAGATCAGATGCAGATATGAGGAGTGGGAGTAGAATATGGCTGGGATGCAGATGAGGCTTGTCATAGGGGAGGGGGCGATGGCGGAGTGGGAGGGGGGGAATAATATCCAGGGAGGCTGGCTGAGAAGCAGTATGCAGGTGGTGGCTGGCTGGTGCTGCTCAGCTAGGCCGGCTGCCAGCTTGGCCCCTGGGTCCTCTACTTTGAATTCAGGCCTTTGTGCTGCCCTGAGGAGGTCAGACAAATTCACTTCTCATCATACAGCCAGATAGCAACCATAGCGAGTAATGACTCAGCTGCACTTTCAGCCGTGTCACCTCTGCTCATCAGCACAGCTGATCTTAGAAAAGCCTGACTTTATATGTGGTAAATAGAGAATTATCTGTTTACAGTCTTTTTAAAAAGAAAACACGTATTTTTGTGTGTATATGTCTCCATCTATTTTGTTTTTTATTTAACAAAAATGTTGACATTTGTTTTGGTTGTGTTTTTGATAATGTTTATATTATTTACGGGTAATTTATAGACTGTTTTTTTAATTGTTTTTTTTATTGTTTTTTTGTTTTTTTGTTGTTTTACAACAGTAGTATTTGACCTTTTTTCTTAGCATTTTAGTATGCTGATCTAAACTAAAAAAATAATAAAAAAGACTTAAAAAAAAAACCCAACCCTTTTTTCTAACCAGAATTCTCAATTCTGTGTTCTCCAATAATGATCAATAATTAAAAAAAAAAAAAAGTCCTAAAACATTGTTGCTGTGTGGATCCAATTATGGTTCATGCTAAATAATATTTTTACATTTATGTTAGTTTATAGTGTCAGAAAAAATTAAAAAAAAAAAAATTAGAACATGCTTTAATATACTCGCTGTGTTTTAACAGAATTTATTCAACCCACCTTTAGGAAGGAGCGGACATGCAAACACATACTGTATACACACACATGTTCCTTTGGTGAAGTGTGTGTCCTGGGTGGCAACTGCTGCTGCCTCTTTAATGAGAAGCAGGAGCGCTGAGGTGGGAGTGCGCTGGCTATAGGGAAGGGTCGCACAGGGTTAACTATCAAAGATGAGTGCAAACGTATCCCTGTGGAAAAAGAAGCTCTGAAGAAAACATCACCCTGCACATGCGAAGTTCGCCAAACTGGGAGTTCTTTAACTTAATTAATCCAAGACACAACCTCCCCACACCACCCACTGATGCCCCTTCAAATAAAAAACTGTTACACAGAGCAGCAAATGCTACCAAACTGTTTATATCATGGTCATTTAACTTGGTTTTTCAAAGCTAGCTACACTAACCTTTCTTTTAAGTAGGGTATACATAAATAAGTCTGTAATTAGATATTTCCTATATATATATATAAAACAAAAACACAAAAACTGGAAGAATAGCTAAAAGTATACATGTGGCTAACCACAGAAGAAAAATCTAAAAAGTATTTTATTTTATCTTGAAGAATGTGTGTGGGTACATGAAGAAACAACCAGCAACTTTGGAAACCACATTTTGATAGACATTTAAAACCCATAGAAAAATAAAGACAGATGCGCAGAATTTAGCTTCAGTGCAAAGTCAGACCACATCTCGTAAATGGTTAATTTTTAGAATGGAAACACTGAACTGGGGATTAATTTTAAGCACTGATTACAAAAAAGGGTAAACAGTAGTTTTGTCATTCACACGTCAGGTCTGAAATAACAGTTCTGCTATCAGCTGATTCTCGCTGTCAGCAGCTGTCATGTATTCTCAGTGATCCCTGTGTCTATTTGGCAAAACTAATTCATCATCCATATGAAAGTGTGCAACGCACAGTAATGAGACATTCATTAGCAGTGCAAATGTCCCTGCAGCTTCACAATCTACGAAAGTCAAAACTAGTGTCGTTGCATACCATGAAAAAAAAACCAAAACAATTTGGTTCCTCAGAAATTCTCTGGACATGTTGTTCTTCTTGTCAGTATGAGCTTCAGAAATGCTATCTACAGCTTGGCCACAGTCAACCCAGAAACCTTGGCCAAGTTAAAAATTTAAGAGGTAATCTTGTGTTAACAATTTGAAATGTTAACACAAGATTACATCATGTGACAATGTCAAGTGTGCATATAGAGTTGAAAAAAATGTCATAAACAACAAGGTCATCATGTTTAACCAATAAAAGTTCTCATGGAATTGACCTTAATGCAATAATTCCTTGTATTGTCATTTTTTCTTGCCTTTTATGTTTGAAATAAGCCCCCAACATCTCCACCGCAGCTCTTTGGTGCTGTTTTCCACAAAAGCACCACGGAGCACAGAAATTGAGCCATTTCAGCTCAATGTGTCACAACCAAAGCAACCTGAACTCACAGCTACTAATTTGCGATTGATCCTCTTTCACTTGTTCCTTTTGCAACGCTCAGAATGAGAATCTTTCATCACACCAACACATCCGTTTTCCTCCACTTGTCCAGACAAAGATTTCACTAGTAATGACTGTGTAATGGCCCACAGGTCCTCCAGTACACTTCTGAGGAAAAAAAGAACAACTGTATTATTGAATAGTCACTTCTGGATGGACAATTTGTGCACGTCTGTATATTGCCAGGTAGTAAACTGGAAAAGTCAGCTCAATCCGTCAAAGTGAGCATAGGACTGCCTAGAAGGAGACTGATGAAAGGAAGAGTAAATGCCTCACGAGGAATGTCAAGAGGCTGGAATCGTGGCAGCAGACAGGACTTTGTCAGCTTTCACTTTGTGGCAGGAGCCCTGGAGTTGAAGCCGCCCCACAGCAAACCACGGTCTCAGTTCAGACATGCAGCATGTTTATCACACCTACCTTCATATCACTGAACTATAACCAGGGTAATCCTTTAGTCCTCCTAAACACAGCTGTTCTGTAAACTTCCCGATCACTTTGAATTTTTTAATAATCAAATTCAGACACACACCAACATGTACACCAGAGGTGGGCAAACTAAGCCCCGGGGGCCACATGCAACCCGATGAACTATTTAATCTGACCTGGATATTTTTATAGGGTTGTTTAAAATATTTGTTCTGTCAATAGTACATCATTTACCCTCCAATCCTCATTTTTGGTCATTTTTGAGGAGTAGGTTCTCACACCACCTGGCCAGTCCGTTCATTAAGATCTAAAACCAAACGTGGCCCTTCAGGCCAAATAATTGCCCACCCCGATATTCAGCAATCGACCAACTCACTATTCATCCTGTTTTTTCGGTCTGTGGTGGCAAATCTCAGACCGCCGCAGATAAGATGCTGAACACCGTCGCTTTCTTGACCTTTTGATAAAAGCTTTGGAAATTTTAAAATCTCGCGGTCACACTGACACGTATTCATGATGCCTGTCTTGTCAGCTGTTAACGCATTTATTTACGTGTCCAATCACCATGATTCCATTTGCTGCAGGATTTTTGTGAGCAACACTAAACATGGCTGGCACCTGCCTCAGCACAGCAGCAGCAGGAGCAGCACTGCTGCACTCTGCATATTTATCTTGTAATTGTGTTACAACCTGCACAGACAATTAATGTTTCTCTGATCCAATTCCTGGATTGACACAAATATAAGTTGCTGCTCATTGGCTCAGAAGCATCTGTGTGTGTGTGTGTGTGTGTGTGTGTGTGTGTGTGTGTGTTCGTACTTGCTACACACTAAATATACCAAAATCTGCATTCTACTTAAAGTGAAAACATTTTAGCTAGTCCTCACCACTTCAAAGTAGTTTGTGGGTTCACACTTGGTTTTAAGGTGAAGGATAGAATTAGGTTTAAGGTTACAGTTAGGGTCAGGGTTGAGGTTAGGGTCGGGGTTAGAGTCAAGGTTAGGGTAAGGCTAAGGGGCTGGGTAAGATATTATGTATTATGAACATGGTCAAAAAGATAGATAGAAGACGAATGCACACCTGTGTGTGTGTGTGTGTACTGGCTGCTGATTTTGCACACATAATTTAAAACTAAATTTGTGTGTCCATACAATGTAGGGTTCTTCATGTACTGTTTTGTACTTCTTTAGTGGATGATTAAATCACATCTTTGAGGTTTAATGACTGTCTACCTCCCATGAAAAACACTGAAGTGTTTCGCATCATCCCAGACAGTCTGAGCCCAAAGTGAGGACCCACAGGATGGAATCCAGGGTTTCCCAAGGCAAACCGGCAAGAAATGTCAAGAAGAGACATGAGCCTTCAAAGGCCAAGCCACAGGCAAAGGTTTGTGGAAAGGTTTTCCACTGTAATGGCAGCTCTCTGTCAGGGCTTGCTGCCTCCACTTCTGGAACACCTGAAGAAGAAAATCAAGCTGTTCTGTCAGTCTGAATGTTGACACCTCTGTTGCAGGGCTGACAATGATGCCTCAGTGTGGAAAATCAAATAAATAATAAACCTGTTTTATCACTGTGCATGAGAGGACACATACAAAACAACTTCAACTTCATTTCATTTTCAAACTACAAATAAATATAATATTTTGATTAGCTCAACATCAATAATGATACTGAGAGCAGTAGTTAATCACATAGTTAATAAAATGCTAAATAATTTAAAAATAAAATGGCCCAAAATGACACCAGTATCCATCTAAAGAAGCAAAACAACTAAATTTGCTTAAAACCTTTGCTAAACAACAACACCAGAAGTCGTGTGTGTTATTATTAACGCCATATAAATGTTGGGAAAAAAGTGTACGTTTAATCCAAACCACAATGTTCTTTTCACCCGAAGTTTGTGCCACTGTTTACACTGTAAATGTAGTAATGCGTTTGCAGTGCCCAAATAGAATCAAGATTTTGTGTTGCCTAAACACAACGAGAGAGTTTGGGTTTTTAAGCTCATCATGTATTTTGCAAAGCTAAACTTTACCAAATGTTCGCGGTTTGCAGACCGGACCAAGTTTAGGTCCAAAGTGGAGCCATGAAAAAGGAAATGACAGCAGCACCTACCGAATATAAGAACCTGGTCAGAATCCGCTGGGGTAGATGTTTGTGGTAAGACAATCGGATTTCTTATGATACATTAAGAAAGTTCTCCATCTGCAGTGTCAGTAAATATATTAAGTATTTCGGTGAACTTTGCTGTCACATATGCATTAAGAATTATTTCTCTTGGACGGAGAATTTTTCATGCAGAAAACAGTCCAGTGAAAGTGACATCATGACTTTGGCAAGGTGAAGAACGCCACAGCAGACTTTTATTCATTCTGTTCCAAGGTTGCTGCTCGCAGTGTGGTGGAGCTACTCGTGTCTGCTTGTCAGCAGAGGAGGCCAACAGAGAGCCCTCAGTGAGGCAACCGTGTTGAGTCTGATGACATGTGTGAAGGTGGGGGTGCAAGAACGTGCAAACTCGCATACCGCCCTGGGTGACAGCCAGGTAGAGCCTCAAGGAAGCTTCAAGGACTTTTCAGGAGCCCATTCAGAGGAACCGGCGCAGCAAGCCGGAGCTCAGGAGAAACCTGAGCCTGCTGGTGAGGTGAAGGAAAGGGCTGAGTCTGAGATTAGGCCAGAAATGACTCTTTTTAAAAGGAATCCACAGTGAGGGTCTGTGCTCTGCTCTGGTGGCCCCACTTACTGACTGACTGCAGTCTGATCAATATTTACTCATAATGTCCTCACGGGGAGGTCGCGACCTCTGCTGCCGATGACTGCTTATAATCTTGAGTTAGGACTCATAATCTTGATCGACTCAAGTGTGAAGGAAAACAATCTCCCTGAACAATTACCAGTGATAGACTGGAACCGGAACACATTTATCGACTGATGCAGGGCTGCACGTGTTAGAGAGAGATCTTAATTTAAAAATAATCAGCAGTTAACAGTAGAAACAACATAAATAAAATATAATAAGAAAATGTGTGTGTGTGTGTGTGTGTGTGTGTGTGTGTGTGTGTGCACAATATACCACAATTCCTAACTTTTTAATTTTACAAATGGGGGCAAATGTTAAATCTGCATGTGTGAATAAATGGTCCAGGGTGTGTTTGTGCTGGATTAGGCTCAACGGGGGGGGGTCTGTGACCCCGATTAGCAATAAACAGCAGTAAACAACAAAAGAAGAATAAATAGATGTTAAACGAGTGTTTTACTTGCCATAAAATATCTGATACACAGATGTACTGTTACAGTCAGATTCAGAGACACATTACTGATGAACAAGAGGCTACGTACTGTGGAGGGAGAGAAAATAGGTGAGGAAACATTAGGACGTATACAAACCTAAAGATAACACTATACTGAGTGAGCAACAACCTGTTTGCCTTTCCTTACATCTTGAAATATGTTTGTCAGTGTAAAGCAGCATTTCTAATAGTGTCATGGCGTTAAAGGTCATCCTGTCTTTATTGCGGCCAACATTTTATCTCCAAATCCGTCTTCATTAAACACGAAGGAACGACAATGGTCTTCCTTTGGCGTTCAACACTTAACCTCACCAGGCACAACAATATTGTAAAAGTGCAAATCTCTCCCCGGAATGGCTCCACGGTTAATAATTAAACCATGACATTTGGGGGAGACGCCAAAAAAAGAAAAAAAAAAAATCCATACGATGAAATTTACTAACCTTTTGAGAAGCTGGCGAGGCTGCTCGTCTGTGGATCAGGTTTAGTCCCCATAATAAAACCATCAGGAAGCACTGGGAACAAAAGATGATTGTGTATGTGTTGTTAACTGGGGAAGAGCATGAAGCTAATCAATGGGCCATGAATCAAAGCTCTATTAGAGGAGAAATGCCTCCTGAGGATAATTGCACAGAAAGTCACAGCTGACAAATGATCTTCATATGTAACATTATGGATTATAAATGTCATAATGAACTGATAATCATGCTGCTTTTCACCATAATGAAACAGGGGCAGAGAATGACCCAGCTCTGTCTGCTTTTTATGTTGAGCCAGGTCATGCAAGAGGTCAAACGTGGCCCAGTGGTCATTAGATGATCTCAGCCCAATAGCCAAAGCAGCGCTTACTGCCCTCTGATTTACAGCCTTGTAAAGACGCTAAAGAATCACAAAATTGGAACCAATTAAAAAGCAAAAGCCATATAACAGACTGCTTTTATCACCTGCAAACTCAAACACAGGGGTCAAACTTTATTTTCAGAGCAAAGTTGTTGATGTTCCAGAAAGTTATATTGGGGCTCGTTTGGGTATATACAGTAATAAATGCAGCACAGATGACAGGAAATGTGCCAAATACAGTTTGGCTAAGTCCTCGTGGGCTGTTGACTTTCAGATTTACTGTCCACGCTAAGCGCAGAGTGTGCACTGTGAGTGATTTACCAGCCTCACAGGTGAGTTCTGTCGAAACATCTGAGGCCGGCGTACGCAGCTCAGGGCTCACCTTGTATCTTATGTCCAGAAGCAATGTTTGGAAAAGCTGACACGAACAGCAAATCTGTCCAAAGTCAGGCTCAGTGCGAGCCGGGGAGCCAGTGTCCTCCCTGCTGAGTTCACCCAGACAGGGAAAAAGAAGAGGAGTTACCTTAAACTTTAACTAGATTTCAGACTGAGCTGACAATATTGCTCTTTTTATAGGCAAGTGTGTTTTGTGAGGAGCAGTAACACGTGTGCGAAGGATCCTCCGTGACATGCTTACACTGCTCACCTGGCTTGTCCGGTCCACACGAACTAGCCGGTTTGACCCACGGAGCTGAGCGGAGCACCAAGCAACGAGAAAATAACACTTTCAACAGCTGATTGTAGCTTTTGTCACTGTGTTTTCATGGAAGCGGAGATGCAAAGAGAAAGGAATCGTCATCTGCAGCTCAACACCTCTGCATGGCTCAGAGCCAGCACTGATTATGACAGCCAAATTCAATTTGCCTGCAATTAGAGTGCTTGCTTATTGTTAATTTGTTTTTTAGCTACACTGTAGAATCTAATCTCACCATGCTAATACAAAATATGAAGCAGTGACTGTTCCATAAATCACTCCAAATATACACTCTCTGTATACACGTGCTACTTTAGAATCTGTGCTTCTTCGCCCACGTGATCAAGATTTAAAAATGCGTTAAAATACATAACTTAATACTTCCACCTAGCACATGCACACAAACACACACACACACACACACATACACAGATAAAGCCTGTGCTCTGATATTGACTAGATTAAACAAAGTTAGATAAATGCATTTTTTCAAAAGGTTTAAAATTAAAGTCTTTTTAAAGGAGTTTACATAAATGAAAACAAGTGAACTTCATGATCATATGAGTTCAGCAGTTCCACCATCGATGCCGATTCCCAAGCCAGTAAAACCATGTTCTCACACTTTGTTTGGTACCCACTTACTTCAATTTAAATAATTTTAAATAAATCATTAATCATTTTAAAATTTTTATTTAAACACCAGCTAGGGCTGTTTTGAGCTAGGAAGCAGGTGCCCTAAAGTGAGCAGAAGAAACGACAGCACAAATACCACAAAGTTAAACAAAAGAAGAAAAAAAAATAACCCTAAAACTTATCTCCTTTATTTTACATTAGAAAAAAGAAATTAGGGATTGATTGTTTGCTTTAAACCACAAATAACTGATTGCACAAGTATTGTTTTCCTATTACAATCCTTAAACATATTGTCATTTAGTCCTCAGGCAGCAGCTGAGAACGTTTGTGTTGGTTCTGCAAACAACAAACCTGACAAGAAAGCAAGAATATGTAATAATTAGCCCATTCCTATTATGTTTGTCTGCTGTATTTGTATTACTAATTACAATGTTCTAACGAGCCCAATGATATTTAATAAAACTAATATTATAGTTGTTTCAATATAAATTGATGTGAATTTCAGGAAAAAAGTGCAAACTTTGGGCCATTTAACTGTGCAGAACCTGGAATCCAGCATGAAGGGGGCTGGGTGGTGATAGAGGGGTCCTAGAGGTTAGGAGTGCTGGCTTGTCTTAGACCTTAAGGTCATCGCTCCCTCAACTAATGCCCCTGGCATCACCTTCCTCCTTGACTTCAAACGCCGTGGCCGCATTCCTGGACCATGTACCAATAAGCACTAATAATGCAGAAAAATGAAAATCAAAACAGATGGGCTCCAATCGCGGTGGGATTACCAACTTCTATCTGGGGCTCTATCTGCACCCCTGGGCACTGAGGGGTGAATCGTACACCGTCTTTTCTTTCTCAGCACGGGAACAGAGGCAGGAGGTCAAACAACAGTTGTGTCCAGATGCTAACATGTCACCGACACTGTCCACACAGGACCATTACACAAGCAGCCAGGAAAATTTTGGATTGCACCTGAGCCTTTCTTGTGTTTTTTCTTCATTAGCGAAGCGAATGCACTATTAGCAGCACGTCTGTCTGCACTGCATCACTGTGGGGCTTGAGTGAAATAGTTTCCTCCTGTTCTGGATCAGTGCTACAGTCTGAAACATACAAACAATGCTTCATGCTGCAGAGGCAGAGTTTCGCGCTGATGACTGACACAACAAAGCAACGCGCTGCTGTGGGGACATGCATGGCTGCTTGGCTCTGACCTCTCTCCTCCTTCCAAACCGCAGCGCTCAGGCTGTCATTTGATTACGCACAAGCCCTGGAGGCTTGAGGAGTATGTGTGAGATGTTGGTTAAAAAGTCTCCCTTAACAATTAACCGCATGCCATGGAGAATGCCCAAGGAAAACACCCAAAAGCCAGCCCCACTCCCACAGAGGACCCACCGTGAACTCCTGTGAACTCTGGGAAATCATGAGGAGAAATCTAGACTATGCTCTGCCCACAAAAGTCTGGTTGTCTTTTGGCCTTGCAGAGCAACAATTAATTAAGCTTGGTTTACCAAAAAAAATGACAGCGGCGTCTCTGAAATGTCGATGTTGAAAATGTCCAAACAGGACAATTAGAGTTGTCAGTTTTAAACAATGGTTCTTTCAAAAAAACAAAAACAAAAACAAAACAAAACTGTGTGACGTGGCCTGGGAGAGCCACACCCATGCGCGGTAAAATCCTGCAGCCCTGTGGGCTCCAGCTACCATCTCAGGTCACGCTGGCCTAAACATTAAAGCAATTATCAAACCATGCTTTGGATTTTCTAATGGACCAATCGAAAATCTCACAGTTAAGAGTCTTTATGCATAACAAGCATTTTGTTATGACTAAGTGTAGGATTTCAGGATTTTAGCTATCTAAGAAAAATATTGTCACAAGACTCATTTCCTATATGGTGCTAGAATAGTAAACGTGTGAACAGCTTTGTGTGTGTGTGTGTGTTTGTGTGTGTGTGTGTGTGGGAGAGATAGAAAAAAGAGGGAAAAAGAGCTCAGGTTTCATTGTGGCTGTTTCATATCAAGTCCTCACTAATCTTAACCTCCAAATGAATTACTGGTCTGATTTACATGGTGGTGACGGATCAGGCACTAGCACAACGGCAGGTTAATGCTAAAGGAGACTTCTACTAATGCTTAGACTAAAGGGAGCAGTAGAATATTTGAGGTAAAAAATAAAAAGTCTGGAGGTGTTAAATGGTCAATAAAATACATCCTGGCCAAATTACGCAAGCCTGTCTGCTGCCTGGAATAGCCGAATGTTGACCTAGTTTGTGGGAGGACAGCGGCTAAAACAGTTAATTTTTTTTTAAAAACGTATAAAATGTGAAAAAAAAAATATATATATATATATATATATAAAACTGTATTCAGCAAGTTTGCTCCAACTAGCCTAAAGACAGAAAACGGTGAGGAATCTATGCTTGCACACCTTTTGGTTTGCGAATC
>CAAE01015112.1:42671-80839 GCA_000180735.1 Tetraodon nigroviridis
ATTCTCGCTGCTGCGAAATCCGTCTCATATCCCAGATTTACAGCAGCGCTGGGAAATTATAATTACTAATAGTCACTTTGAGATATTGCAGTTGTGTGTCATCACAACTGGGAGGGCTGTTTTGTTGGTTATCATCAGAGCTCACATTTTGCTGCCCTCGCTGGGACGATTGCGCTGCACTGGGGCGCATGTAAACAAGGGGCATCCTCCTAAAAGATCTGCTTAATAGCGACTGTTTCCGCCTTTCATAAACCCTCAATGTGTTATTTCTCTGGAGGGAATAGTTAACTTTATTACACTCTGGATCTTAATGATAGTGTTGCACAAAATGGGGACAGTGATTCGAGACATATCTTTTAATGCCTTGCCAATATTGCTCTTTTCCCCAAACCAAAGGCGAGTGATGAGATGGGGGATTTGGGCTCGTACTACTGAGCAGAACTAAATGGAGGCAAATTATGAAGAAGTTATGAACTTTGGGAAATGGTCCCTCTGGGGCTTGTTGAGGACATCACTTAGAAATGTGTTGCGAACTAACACTTGACTGATTTTCCCCTCCTCCGCTGCCCTTGTTTTGCATTTTAATTCTATCTATTGCACAGGAATCACAGACTTATTGTTTTCATCTTGCGATTCATTAGCTCAACATGCTAGTGGGGGGCGGGGGGAAATGAGTGAAATGACGTGTGGAGGCAGAGGATTAAAATGACATTACGCAGAGCAGGACCAAAGCTGCAGCGTGTCATCTGGTGTGGGTGTCGCTAACATGTGTCCCTGCGCGGCTGATCAAGGTGCAGGCGTCTGCGCTTTCGTAACGCCAACGGATGCTCACCATATGGGTTCATGTGGTCCCCGGGCATTTGTGGGGGGGTGAGCCCCTGCTGGAACGGGTCCGTGCTGTAACCATTCTGGTCCATGGCGACCAGCTGCTGCTGTGGGGGAGCCAGTGGCGTGAAGGAGTTCATCATGCCTTCCATCCGATTGGACATCACCTCTGCAAGGCGAGCGGAGCACAACGAGGACAAAAGTGTCAGAATATTTGATAAAGAGCAGAACTTTGTAGTTTTTTTTTTTTTTTTTACATGCACTCTCCTCAAAGACCATTGCACTGCTATGCTATAGCTTTAAAGCCCTAAAATGCGAGGACCAGCCCAATGGTGATCCTGGCCACACCTGTTTGATTACTTTCTTTGTTGTATCATAAGAGGTGCAACAACTTTATTGCACAAAACAGGTGCAAAGCCATCTAAAATGTATTGTTTCTTATATTGTTTCTCGGGGCTAAGTGGCTAAACTGCAGCCACAAATCGATAACAATTCAGAAATGTTAATTACACACAGCAGGAGCTAGCTTGCAACTTAGGGCTTTTTCTCTTTTAGATAAGATAGACTTGTTTAGTCCAAATTACAGCCCAGACTGAGGCGACACCGAAGCAGCAGCAGGTTCTATGGATTTAAAATAACAGATGAGAGGCTGAAGTTCTACCACGCTGTGGAAAAACAACACAAGGTTTTCCATGGAAACTTCAAGTGGCCCTTCTTGTGGCTTCCCCCACAATCCCCTTCACAAACACCCATCTTGGCTGAATGACGTCACTGCACTTCTGCGGCTTCGTCCTCCTTCATCAACACCCCATTTTCTGCACCTTTTCCTCCGCTGTGGCTTTAAAAGAGCGACGCTACAAATTTAGGTTCATCTCGATCTTAACACAATTCACAACTGTTCCTCTCGGATTTATTATTGTTGTCATAATTATTTTTTACATAATTAATGTAATTCATGCATTTGTGAGTACGTTCAGCATAATTGACTGCAACACTGGGAAAAAGAAGCTGGTCTATGATAGCTCTCTTTGATTTACTTTGGAATTCTGAAAAGAAATTTACATTTGTATGTTCTAAAAGTGCTCAAAAGTGAAAATAAGGGAGAACTTTTTTTGAAAGAACAATTTTTGTTGCATTTTTTTGTTGAACGTCATAATACGGGTGTAGTTAGAGGGTTGTCAGACACACATTTCACAACACAGCAGAATGTGTTTCTTCGGAGGACTTCCAGCCGGCTGTTTACACATTTTAATGTGTAAATGACTCATGTTTACCCAATGATTGGGAATGTTCTGTTAAACTGCGGATCCTGTGGGACATATTCAGCCATCACTCACATGAACTCTAAGTGTCTTACAGCACGACAGATCTTTACAGAACAGTACTTTTTTGTTTCTCTCCCAGCTGTTGCAGTTAAACAGACTTAGTCGTGCGAGTCACACCTTTATGTTTCACTGTTTCTGACAACGAATGAAGAAACTGTTTGTGTTTCTGCTAAAACAGACAAAATTGTGCATCTCTGGTGGAATTCTTTCAACCTTGTTGTCAGACATTTAAAGATGGCGTCTATTGACGTGTCTGCAGTCGTTTTTACACCATATTGTGTCAACATATGGAACGTCACTCATAAACACCAACATTCCTCTTTATTAGAGCTCTGGAGGGGATCTTTAAATTATTTTTGCCAGAAGCTAAGAACACATCATAATTGTAAATGCTTTGTGCTGAAACAAAAATTCTATATTCACACAAAAAAACGTAAATATACGGTCTATGTGTGAATATATCGGTATGTGGTGTAAAAAGCCCTTTGGTTTCCTCAGCCAGAGGCCTTCTGTTGTGTGTTCAGTGTCCTACCTTGGCCAAGCCTCTGAGAATTCTGTTGTTCTTGCTGTTGCTGCTGTCTTCTGGCCAACTTTTTCATCTGAAAAGAAGGAGTCAGACTCGTGAGAACCCCCCCAAAAAGCTAACAAGCACTCTTTAATTTAAAAAGGGTGCTCCTCGCCATTCACCCTCGAGTGAACTGCGGCGAATCTCCATCTGAGCGCACTTCATTGTCAAGTATCAAAGGTTTTCATCAGATAACGATCAGAAAAGAGGAGAGCGTAGACATTTAATGCAAGAGCGAGCTAGATTTGCAACTCTTTGGGATTTTTTTCCCCCCTTTTAAACATTTGTTGAAGGAATGCAGTGATAAGTTTAACACTGATTTATGAACTGTATGTCTTTGTGATAGAAGAGGGCTGGTGTGTGAACATGCAGGCATTAGCCGCATTAGCAGCTCTCACCTTAGCTCTCTGGTTCTGAAACCACACCTGCACCACTCGAACACTGAGCCCCGTCTCCGCAGCCAGGGTCTCCCTCACCTGTAAGCACCAAGACAAACACGTGTCCAGCATCTCATCATAAAACAAAGAACCCCGGCCCTGACAAACAGACGTTTGAGAATTCCTTTCTCATTTTTTCCAGCCAGCATGTCACCGCTTTGATTTTTTTTTTTTTTTTTTTTTGGGTGAGGACATTTTGAATGAATGCAGTGGTCTTTTTGGACCTCTTGATTATTGCCTCTTCAAAGTGTTGGCCCAAGAGCAGGTCTGTTTTAGGGTGCTGGCTGTGGAGGCAGCTCCCCTATGTGAGCATGACGTTTGGTGCAGACAAACTGCCTCACACCAGCCTGCCTCAGTTAACACAGACCAGAGTGCTGCTCCCCACTTCAAAGCTCGCCTCAGAGTGCTGGTGGGGGAAGCACTTTTTAATTTGAGAATTTTATTTGTGAAACTAACGTGGTCGGCATCTAGGCACCAGAAGCTTCCACATCCCACGGCTTTGTTGGAGCTCTCTTACCTTTCTGCAGGGCTTTGAGGACACCTCAAAGGAGGCCTTGAAGGCCCGTCTTTGCTGTGTGGTGAGGATGGTTCTTGGCCGTTTGGGCCTCCTGGAGTCCTTGCTGTCATCCCCCTTCCCCTGGCCGATGCCTTTCTCCTGCTTGATGTCCAACTCTTCATCATCGCTTTTCTCTGCAGAAAGAAGCATCGGCACAAGATTAAGGTTACATCACCAGGTGATCGACTGCTGTTGGTACCTCGCTTTAGTAAGGTATCAGGTAAAGCTTTATGGTTATTTACATTTTCTTGTGAAATTTACTTGTACAGTGTAGATTGTTTTAAAAAAAGAAATATTTTAGATTTTTCAAAAAAATTACACTTAATATGTTGCATTCATATGCTAGTGACAAAGCCGACCCTACTTCTTTATGAAGAATAATTCAGGTGAATTTAGACACTAAAGATGGCGTCAGAGGCAACCAGTGACCTTCATATAGGTTCAGTGACCTATACCTTCCCAGTTAATACAATCACAACAATATCACCAGTAAAAATAAAAGGTTTTTTTAGGGAAAATGCTCTCTGTTGTTAAGACAAAAAGCATCCACATCCTTCAGTCAGTGACAGCCTGCTGTTGGATCCATTTTTGGTACAAACTGTTGCACCATCACCACCTGTTTTTAATACCATCAATGATTTATAACTAAAGGAAAAGAAACATGCCCAATCAGCCTTACAGGACTCTGTGCAAGAGAACATTGAAGTATGAACATTTGTCCCTGCGCTGGGCTCTGCTCACGGGTAATTTATTGCACTCAGCTTTGTCCGATTTACACTGAATCAATCTCTGATAAGGACAGTGCATCAAGTGCAAGATGAAAAGGGATAGGCAAGTACACAGGGGAAATGCATCTTCCACGACACAGAAACAAAGTCCAGCGCAAACCACAACTTTCATACAGCGTTTCAATGTTAATAGCATGATATTACTGGCACTAAAAAATAATAAGGAATAAAATGTGCATTTCACACCACAGCTTTGGTACACAAACTAGGAAAAGAATTTTTAACGCCAACACTAAATTAAGTTAGAACATTTTTAAAAATAGTAAACCATCTCTGTCACTACCCTATCTGACATCTACACCTATTTTTCTCTCAAAGAAAAAATAACAATCATCCACTACGTGTTGAAGTTGGACGGTTCATGTCAAGATTTTCTCCCAATCTCGAAACCGTGGAGACACAAAAAGCATGCCTAGCAGTTACACAGCGACACGTCCGAAGGAGGACGGCGCAGAGCAAATATTCCCACAAGTTGACAAAAGTTGACAAAAGTTGACACAGGCACAGATGTATTTGACAAATTCCGGCTTTTGTGCGTGTTTAAATGTGAGCCAGATGGTGGTGAACAGTGGGGCTTGGCGAGGAGCCTTATTGTGTGTGGGTGCTATACACTAGGAACACTAGAGCTGATAAGAGCTGAGGAGCAGGCTTTCTCCCCTCTGAAAAAAAGGGGGAAAAAAGCAAAAGAAATCCTCTGTCACTCAGCATGATACAGTGATTTAATTCTTTCCAGGACCAGCCCCAGAGCAGGCATGCACAGCCACCACCAGTGTCCTGTTTCCGCTTCCTGTTGTATCAACCTACAACACTCACCTGAAATCAAACCATCTCCCATTGAAAGCCTGGGCAATTTAGTTGTCATGATTATTGCATGGACAGCAACCTTTTTACAGAATGTCACATAATTTATTTATTTATTTTTATTTGTTTAGTAATTCAGATGTGTTTTGCTTTCCATTTGAACTATGTAACTATGTTTCAGGATTTAAGTGCAGGTAGTAGTGAACGTAAAAAAAAAGCCCATAAAAGTAAAACTGAGACTCGTTTCTTTTTTGAAGTAAGTTCAGTTTATCTTTCCAGGCTGCAAAACAGCTGGTAGCATCTGCATTTTTGTCAGTTCTAGACTATGGTGACATTATGCATAAATAATCATCATTTGGTACAGGTTTTGGTATTTTTTTATAAACAGCTTGGCTTTGGTGAAGCACAAAAGAAAGTCCGCTGATACGACCCAAATGGATAAAACAAACCAAAGCTCTAATCTCTGAGTGACTAATATATCGATTTCTAGCTTCAGTACTGAAAAGAGATTCATTTAGTTTGATCTATTATAGTGTCCACGCTGGCTGGACAGAACACACAACGTGTGGGTGTCACTTGATGGTCACACCACCGTGTTGTTCTCGCTCGGCTGAGGAATGGTTTCAGAGGTCTCACCTGAGTCCGAGTCATCCGGGCTGACCGAGCTGAGCAGGTCCTTCTCCCTCTCGTAGTCGAACTTGCACAGCAGCTGACCTTCCTTCAACACAAACTCATCCCCCTTCCTCAGCTGCCGGTCACACACGCAGCAGCAGAAGCAGTTCAGGTGGTACACGCACTCCAGGGCACGCATCACAAACTCCGTGGGGGCAATCTTCTCCATGCAGCCGCTGCATTTGGTCGCAAACAACCTGCAGTGACACAATTGATGCAAAGGCTGATTTATTTAATTATAAATCTGAATATTTCACAGTCTACAGTCAAATAAATTCTATTACCAAAGCTGATTTTTGCTAGGTGTGACATGGCAGCACTACTTCTACGTATCTGTGTTAGCTAAATAGAAAAAAATAGATGCTTTTTAATTTGTGTTTACTTAATGCTCAAAATGTGAGCCTTTATTTTGTTTCATCATTGTCCTCAGCATAGATGTCTGATTAAGAGCCCATGTGACCTGCTGATCTTGCGGGCAGCAGAAGGAAATGACTCTTCCAGCAGCAGCTCATCTGTCAAACCCTTTCGGGGTGCCCCCCCCACCCCATCATTTACAAATGAGCTCAGACGTGAGCACCCAAACCTCCTCACAAAGCTTTGAAAGAGGCCGGATCAGTTTGCAGGCCGATGGATGCCACGTCTTCACCCCAATCAAGCCCCTACCGACATGTCAAACATATCTTTCTTGACCATGTCGCTCAAAATGCATCAGATAAGGAATCACAGAGCATCGCTGACTGCTGGGCAGCTCCTGCTCCCTTCATATTTCATCTTCCTGTCAAATATTACAGCTCTGTGGTGAAGCGCTGCCTCTGTGAGCATTTCTTAGACAAGACCTCCATCTTCTTTTTCATCATTTCAGGAAGATGTTTGCATTGTTTTATTAGTGACTGAGATCCATTTAATTTGCTCTCTGTTGCTTCCGAAAGGAGCCACGTTGGATGAAGCAAAGAGGCAGCGGGTGTGGATGATCTTGTCCAGCCGTAAAGCTGGATTTATTAGTAGCCTCTTTGTTTGCCCTGGTGTGGAAGACAGCTGGCAGCCGCCTATCTGTTTGTGGTGAACATCTATTTCATTGTGCCGGATAGAGAGGCAGCGAGATGAACAAGTGACATCATCTGCCAGCTCAGGAAAGGGATGAGCGATAGTGATGAATATAATGTGCAAATATAAGCGCAGGGAAACCAAACGGATTCTTTTGTTATGGTAATGTTGTTATAGGTGCTGATTGAACACTGATATGCTCTGTGTGTTCACACGTGGAAGTGTGGGTGTGTGTGCATGCGTGTGTATGCGCAGCTGCGTGCATCATGAAAATGACACATTGACAGCAGACTTTTATGCTATCTTCAGGACATCTTATCAAATATGTAAATTGCATTAATAATAAAAAAAACAATTCTTTGGGACTGTTGAACGATGTCAGCAGCAAAAAAAAAATAGAGCTATCAGAAACCGGCCCTAGCAAGGTTCACAGAATCCTTTAATCTTTCATTTATTACAATAAGTTAAGAAGATTATTATTCGACTACGGAAAACCTTGAGGATAATCCTTTGAAAAAGAAATGTTGGCATGTATCTCAAACAAGCAGGGTTCTAGTTTAGCTGAACTGCCAACCTGGATCTGGCGTCTAAACAAACGTCCAACTTCCACATGCTAAAAAACAAGAACAAAAAACCCGCGGAAATAAAGGAGGAAATCCGACACAGTCACGTACAAATAAGATGAATATTGAGAGAGCGGGGGTGTTTTTTTTTTTTTTCCAGATTTTAACGAGCTTAGCATGTAACATACTGCGATCAGGGCTAAAAGGCTGCTGATTCTGTCTTTAGCTAATGATTGTTGGCTTAGGCTAGTAAAAGAAGAAGAGAACGTTCAGGAAATGACTTGTTAGAGACTTTTTGATAAGATCCCAGAAGTTGCATTCACCTATGGCTGCTTTTGCAAATCTTCTCTTCTAGATGAAAACATTCTAATTCAACCCCAGTTCCTTTCTTCTTTCTCCTCACTGGGTCTAATCTTGTAAGCCATTATTTTTCTATTTCCCCTCTCTGTCACTTTGCATTATTTTTGCTGCTGTAATTCCTATTTGTCCCTTCTGGAATCTTCCTGTCTTGCTTTGTCCCTGCGTCTAATCCGGACTTTCTGCCTGTTTTCAGTCCCCGGTCCCCATTCTCAGTGGGGTTCAGATGGAATAGCCACGCATGACGCTCCTTCTATGGCAACCACACCTCCACAGGAAGGCAACAGCGACTTTTCGGATGGGCAGAGAGGGCTTTGAGAAGCTGGCAGCAGAAGTAAATCCTTCTCTAAGGAACAAGGAGAATTAGCAGGGAGCAGTGGACTAGGGATTTAACCCTACCCCTCTCCTTTGAAAGGCACAGTCAGTCCCACTCCTGTGGCTAGCCACAATCAAACAGAGGAGGAGGAGTGGGGAGGCGGCAGTGGGGAGAGGAGAACACAAACTCCCTGAATGACACAAGCAGTGGATTGTGGAGGAGCCTAATCCCACTTTAATACCTTTCCAAGTTCAGCTGCTGAAGAATGCTCTTTAAAACAACACCACTGTGTGAGCAGTGAAGGTTGACCGGGGGGAAGGCACGCCATTCAACCTCTCCAACATTACCTGATTAGTGGTTTGAGGAGCAGGCCAGTGGGCCAGCACGCTCGAAGGAGGCAGAGGAGAAGATGTAAATGATGACATTATATATCAAAAAACACAGGAACAGGAGCAACTGCCGGTTTCCACTCAACCCTGCCGGGATATTAAAGATATCTGAGTGCTGTAAAAGCGATTGAGCCGATCATTCACGACTTTCTGGCTTTACTTGATCTCAGTGACCCATCACGCTAAGACTCGCCTAAATTCTCCCTGGACACTTCGTAGCTGCATGTGTAACCTGACTCTCTGTGTCGCGGAGGCAGCCTGGTCAGCGGTGTTAAGCTAATTTAGAAAAGACCACCAGCATAATGACCCATGTCTAGGCTTTTGCCTTTTTCTCCCCCCACACCTGAACGCGCGGATCAAGCCACCAGACCCTCCTGTGTGGATCAATGGCCGCATCTTGAGCTCAGAGAACTGTCAATATTTACCCAGGCCTCCCCAGAACTGGACTCATAAATGAGAAAAAGGGCCCGTCTCAGCACATAGCTGTCCCAGAGGAATCATTACGTCCCTCTTTTTAATCCTGTATCCACATACCTGTAATCCCTTGTCTGTTCTTTCTCACGTTATCAATGGTTTCTACCCCATCTCCATGACAGATTATCACACTGCTGAGGCTCATAACCCCACAAGCTGGATTTGTGGCAAAAGTAAAACTAAAATGAAATCAGTATGAAAAAAGTTAACGATGGGTTTCCGAGGATTTTTGTTTTGTCACCGTAGCAACTGTTAGGAGAGTTTGATCAATTTAGACCAATGAGTTCACCAAACAGGAAGACAGGCATTTTTGGTTTTTTCAATACCGTGACTCTATGTTACTCTCTATGTCTTTATGTTAAATTTTTTATACCCTTGTTTTAGAAAAAGAGAAAATGGGATGACTGTTGATTTTTATCGATTGAAACAGAAATCCACCATTTTAACAAATTGCACAAGTTTCTACAATTTTATCTGAACAAAGTTTGAAGAAATACTGCTGTAAAACGTTTTTTTCTGCATAAATAATGTTTTACATTGAATGCCAGTTAAAACCTTCCTCTGCTTCTGGAGTTCTCTGTAGCCTCCCTGTGAAAAGGCAACTTAAAGTGTGACAGCATCTTAAGCTTTCACCACATGTTGCCAGCGATTTTCATTCTACGGACATTACATTTAATGATTTTGTCGCAGTGATAAGCATCAGACTGGGTGGGATAAAAGAATCCCAGGAGAATCAGGAAAAGCGGTGGGTTGGGTCAAATGGAGCTGCTTATGGCGCTGGATAATCATGCTACATTTAGCAACACGTGCAATAGTCTTTCCTTTTATTGTTGAAGGGCACTATAGAGAAATGCCAGAACAATTTCGGGAGGAGCATTCTGGGCTATTATGTCACCACATCTCCCTCAAAAACAGAGGGGATGAGGATTATCCAGGCAGCTGTAAGCTATTACTTTGAAGATGGGCTCTCGTGTTGGAGCAGGAAACCTGTAGCCATGCCAATCACCGCTGAGGTGAGAAATGAGGCCTCAGAGGCAGGTCAGGCGAGGGCACGGGGAGCGACCGGCCAAATGCGCTTACTCGGGATGTGGAATTTTCTCTGCAGCTGACCAGAGAAGCAGAATATACAGTGTTTTTAAGTTTAGGTCAAGTGTGGCCACAGTTAGCATCCAGGTTGCTAACTTTCATAGAAAAGTCCAAAAACAACCCTGCCCCCCCCTCCCAAAAAAGCGATATTTTAAATTTTGATAATTTTAAATAAATAATCTGGGGTTTTTTTTAGCAGAATATTAGTGAAAAAAGAAGAAAAATGAGAGAAAAGTCATGTTAGTGCATGTTTTATGTCATAGAATGGGTTTTAACAGAATTTGTGCTTTATTGATTGAATAAAGATTTTTTTTTTTTCTTTTTTTTAGCGCAGGCTGTGTAGTAGTGAGAGGTGGCAGAGGTCTTGCAACTGCTACTTCTCTGCTCCTCATGAGACTCGCCTAAATACATAGAAACTGGTTAAGCTAAAAAAAAAAAAGCATTTGATAGCCAGATGTGGGAAGCAAACCTTTCAACTTTATGAAAATTACTTTGTTATGGTCGAGTTGTCCTCTGCATGTGGCAAAGTAGATGCTGACCACTCTGGTTTAAAAATAGCTCCATGACTTTAGCCAATGCAAGGGTTTGATTGTTTGCAGAGGTGCAGATGTGAAACGCTGATACACATGCATGTGTAAAGCAGCATCTACAACGAATCCTGGTCCATTCATCGTCTATGAAAGGGAGGCTCCAACAACCTTCACAACACAAGTATCATGGGCCTTATAATGCTGCTTCCATAAAAGACCTCTAGAGCTGACCTTGTTTCATAGTATCAGCATTTCTCTTTGGAACATAGATTCATGGAGAGTAATGAAGCCAAATAAAAAGTGCCATCCTTCGGCTCCCAAGGGCCAGCTCCAGTCAGCTCTAAAAGCTGCTTAATCACCATCCCGTGCTTACCACATTAGCATAATAATGGCCTTTAAATTGAGGCTCTTTGTTTTTTAATTAAACTCCCAGCAGGTAAAAGTAAAACACATTAACCGAAGATGTGTACACCACTAATGGCCCAAAGGTGTCTTCTTTATCACGCTGCTCTGGCCACAGGGTTTTCCTTGTTCCTGCAGTGAAGTGCAGCACCGGCTGCCTGCAAGCTCACATGGGAGAAATGAGAGGAGGTGATTGCACTTGGCATAGCAAAAGATAATAGTAGACGAGCCGTGTGAGCGGATGCGTATGCACCTGCCTTAACTCTCTCAGGGAAGGCTTATTAAAGGCTGCTGAGCAGGACTCCAGAAAATCTGCAAAAGGAGACTGTTTACAGTTAGTCTGCAGCAGTAACAACCCTCACTCACTCAAATGCTCTGCTCAGGAAGTCATCGCCAGTTACACGTGTACTTATTTTTACAGGTAGTCACCTTAAAATTTGTCTGCACACACACACACACACAATTTATATTTTTCGTTCCTATATTTTAATGAATAAAAAGAGGCTTGGGGATTTTTTATATAATTATTGTTGCTTATTATTAATATCAATTCATTAATGCCAATAAAAAATTGATATTACTACTAATACTACTACTGATAATAATTTGTTATTATTAACCAATAATAATAATAATAATAATAATAATAATAATAATAATACATAATACAACATAATTTTAAGAACATACTTAGATTTTTCTTTTTGTTTGTTGGCCCTGATTATAATAATACTTGTATATAAATAATAATTATATTAATGGCACTACAGTCAGACTGTATACAGGAAAATATATTTCCAAAAGCATTGATTTTATTTTAAATATAATAGTAAAATTAATATAATAAAAGTACACCATATTCCATTATTTTTCTTATTTTCATTTAGCAGTTCTTTTATCAGTGTTTTGGTAACTTTAGATTTAATCCTTTTTTTTTTTTCAGTAATACATCTCTTTCTTGTTTTATCCTGATATTTGCCATATCGTGATGCTTTATTTCTATGACAACGTCATCTCTGATGTGCTGGAATGCTTTTCAGAACAGTTTTCAGCCAGAGCTCCATCCACGGCGTATCTACACGTAATGCAGCACTGTACAGCTGCACAAAGACATCCTCACCCTTAAGTCATTGTTCAAATGAGCTCATTGCCGTGTCGACGCAGACTGTTTTTGGAAATGTTGATTCTACAAGAAAAGAAAGCTTCACAGATCATTGAGGATTTCTAAATTAGCCCGCCGTGCTGTCGTCAGGATAGGTGAAATATGAAAATTATTGTTAGATAAGGCTACATGTTCACACAAAGCTCCGCACGCAAGCGCGGTATGCTGAGAATTGTTTTGTGGCATCAACTCGACTCGATGCCTCTCCTTCACGTGTTGCAGCTAATGAGTCACTAGGAAAACAACGTGAAAATAATCCTCCCCAGCCACACAGGTAGAACAAAGCTCATGGAGTGAAAAGGACAGTGTACTGGCCAGAGGAGGAGGCTAAGTACACATCTAAATACAAGAGTAAGCAGGCAGGCACACATGATGCTGTTTGGACAGCTGGTGTTCCCCACTATGTAAAATGAGTGCAACATCGCATTAAAGCTCAGTTTCTACAGCCCAAACAAACAAAAGTCCCTGAAACAGCATCAGGGCGGAAATTAGGCTGGGAAAGAATCATGCAGCATTTTATTTTATTCCCCCCCTCCTTTTTTTTGCATTCACATTTTATTCTGTTTTCAGTGTTGGATGGTTGCCAAAGCAAACGATTAGAAATTGCGGTGTAAAATAGTTTGTAAAGGCTGTCACTGCTGAGGTCTGACATGATTGCAAGACCTGTGAAATCATCTGCATCCATTTCATGTTAGAAAAGTCCTTCCATGGCTGAGTCTGCTGTTGTCTGCCTGTTCTTGGATAATCTGTGTGAGGTGGAGCACGCCCAGCCGGCAAAAGGTTCAGCCGTCTTGACGAGCCACCGCAAGTGATTGCCGGCCATGAAAGAGCCGGGAGAGCGCTGAGAGTGATAGCTACAATAAGTGTAATGGCTCTCACATGGCACAGAGCGGTGGCTGACTGCAACTGCCCACAGACACACACTTTTTATTGGTGTGTTTTAATGAGAGAGGTCAATTCAGGAGTCAACTTCAAATGCTTGTATCACATTTTAGTCACGCTGCTGCAGCCGTAGCAATTTCTTTTTTTTTTTTGTTTGTTTGTTTTTTTTGGTTTTGGGGAAATCCACTGCTGCACAGAATTTTCCAACTACTCACAACTGCATGTACATACCCGACACACACAGACACACAACAACAACAACAACAACAACAACAACAATAACAACAACAACAACAACACACTCTTGTACTAGCTTTGTGAGGACTTTCATAAACATAATAAAAACACAGCCCTTATTCCAAAACCTAACCATCCCCACTAACCCCTCACCTTAACCTAAACTCAATTCTAACTCTGACCTTAAAACCAAGTCTTAACCCTCAAAAAGGCCTTTGAAGATCAGAGACCAGCCAAAATGTCCTCACTTTGATAGTGGAGTAGGTGTTTTGGCAGTCAGTAGTCACACACTTGCACATAAAAAAAAATCGAAAACCTTTTTTTTCCAATAAATGGACAATAGATCCGCGCCGCGGGCTGCAATTGTGTTTAAACTCGAAGCTTGAGTATTCTATATTAAAATGATGTCGGGAGCAAATTTACTTTTTTTATGGGAAAAGAAATAAATGGACTCATTTTACAGATTCAGAGTGGGAATAGTTAAAAAACAACATTTGGATTGGAGGGCTTTATAATTACTATTGACCCAGAGGTTCTGGCTGTAAGAAATAAAACAAACAGTAATATGAGGTGTTCTAAAGCACAAGTCTGCAAATATGCAAAGACAGGGTCTGGTGGAGAGCATCACGCTTTGGCTTCTTTTCTGCGCTCCTAATCTGTGGGCCTCCACAATATTAAGACGGCTTTGGAGCCACTTGTGACCCAGCTGTGCACTAATGAAAAATTCCACAGCTCTGTGCAGAGGCCAGCGGAGCTTGACCTCCTTCCACCCTCAACCAAGCGATGTCCATCTTGAGGAGTTTACCAAGGCTGAAAGATACTGGATTAATAGGTAGTGTAGGAGAAAGAGAGACAATCTGGGAAAAAGCCTCTGTGTGCCCCCCCTCTCTTCTTTTCTTCAAATCTTTAGTGTACCGGTGCAAAGTAAAGTGTTTGCTTTGGTTTTATTGGGTAGAGATGATCTGGAGGTCATTGTGATGAAGGTCTGTCATATGAGGGAGGCTCTGTTTATCTAACGGAGATTCAGCCTAAGCTCAAAATTAGTTTGGGGGAAGAAAGAGAATGTGAGGCAACCAGGAATTAGTCGTTGTTCACAAGAGCCTGGATTTGTTTGCGTGTGATCAAGACAAAAGCCATTGATGGGAAGGCAGATACCATTGAGACTGAAATGGCTCACAATCACAGGCTACGTTCACCGCTACATACTCCCACAAGTCAATGAGCAGTAATTGTTGTTCTAAGGATGTGTATGTTATGGTCTGGATGCTCCTTTATTGTCCTATGTGTTTTTTTGTTTTTCTCGACATTTATTTTTCTGAATTAAAATGTAACTTAAAGACCCAAATCAGCCACCCATTTTCTCATTTTAGGTGATCACAGACTCACAAAAATATATCATCATGCAAATGCCATGTAGGTCGATTTCAGCTTCATTCTGTAGAAAATGATCTTGACCTCTGATAAATATTGTGCAGGAGAGACTTACTTTTGTAAATTTAAAATTAGACGATGCTACTGAATTTCACGTGATGTCGTAACGTGTCGCTTAAAAAGATCAAAAGAAATTTCAATATAAATTCCAATCATCTTGAATGATGATACCCGGATCCATGAAATCTATCTTTGGAATTATGAAGGCAAAATACTGCGGTGCCAAACAGAGGACAGGACAGCAGGGGGTAAGGGAAAATGAAAGAAGCAAAGCAAATAAATGATAAACAATGTTATTGAAAGACAGGATGCTCGAAGACCCGAGGTCCAGGGATTAACACCCAGATTAGCATTCAAATAATTTATTTGAATTTCTGATCAGCAATCCTCTTCAAAGAGCTAAATCCTGAGATTAGCAGGTGTTATGCTAAAAAGCTGAGATTTTTTTGTCAGGAACATAGCTACACTAACCAAACAAATATGTCTCGGAGTGTCGAAGTGGCTGGCATGGATGTATGGAGGTAACCATGGCAACTGACTGGTAGTTAGGAGCCTCGGAGAGGAGTGCAGTATTGGAATGTGTGAAGCAGACAGAGGGGCGCACACACACCGCAGAGCAAACGACAAACCTGCTGTTTCACTAAAGAGCATCAGCTACATTATTGAGACCACCTACTACTTCCAGCCATCATCTGGTCAGGAGAAAAGGCCGCCCTTAAATTTTTTTAAATAAATTTTCTCCCCATTGATTTGATTTAGACGTGTTTGTCAGACAGACATAAAAGTGAGGGTTAAAAAAACCACAAATTACTTTGCCTTTACATAAAAAAGGTTATTAAAACTTTTTTTTTTTTTTTTCAATCCAACCCTGAAAACCCTTTTTCAAGGTTTTCAATTCTGGTCAGATTTTCAAATAAATCACAGTAACTAACAGTAAAATTTACTGCACCTGATTTGCTGTAAAAGAGTTAATATAAAAGTCCAATATCTACTTATGAATGCCAGGAATAAAAGATTTAGCATGAAATGTAACCTGTAGTTGCAGCTTTATTACAATACAACCAGCAGTTAAATTGGGTGAGTGCATATTGGAAGGTTTTTGTATGGTCTACAAAACTTTGAGTCTGTGCTTGCTGTGCTCTCTCAGCTTTTTTCTGCACATATACATACTGCACATTTTTTTCTACACCTCACAGGAAACAGGTTTGACGAAATTCTTTCTTTTTATTGCAGTACCCTCTAGGCACCAGCATGGAAACATGGCATGGCACGCTCGTAGATCACTGCTGCATCCGTGTGGCCCTGCAGCTATGACGATGACCCCGTAGTGACTGCATTACGACCCCTAACGAGCACTGACACGGTTTTCCGTTGCTTTTAAACGGGACTCAATAAATTGACAGCAGGGATGATTTATGTGTCTCGGACGACTTGTTTATGATCTCTGGGTAAACCGTCTGATATGGATCCTGAGGAGAAAGTTGTGCTGCGGCAGCTGCGGTTATGCATGTTTGCCCCCCCCCCCCCCACCATTAATTCAGCACATGATGGGGCCTATATGGAGGCTGATTTGTCTTCAGACATTGTGACATTGTCTCCAGCTGCAGTGGCAGCCATAGTCAGCCCTCTCAACGAGGAAAAAGGTTTGCATTCATCCTCCAATTTTACACTCTCTTTAGGTGTCTTTGTGTGCTGGGGAAGCAGCCGATTCTCTGTGGCCGCCTGAAAAAAGCAGCTGTTTCTATAAGGCTGTGGCAGCACTTTATGTTGCAGAATGATAAATGAAGCTGCAGCTGAAGCACGCACACGCGCATACACACACAAACATACACACTAGTATTTCTATCTTTGTGGGGACTTTACACGCATAATGTATTACACAGTGCGTTACCCTTAGCCTAACCAGGCTAACTAACCTCTTGAGTGTAACTCTAACCGTACCCTAAACGCAACTGTACCACCAACCCTTAAAAACAAGTCTTGACCCTCAAACACTACTTTGAAGTGAGGACCAAGAAAAAAAGCCCACTTTCCAAAAATGTCCTCACCTTGTTAGTAGAACACACACAAACACACACACACACAAATAGCTGCGATGGGGTGGGGGTGTGAACACAGCAACACCCTTTTGCTTTCAGCTGCTGGTGTCAAAAATATTGATAAATATCGGCACTGAAGTCACTTTCAGCCAACGTTTTGTGTAAAATACTAATTTCTTGTGCTGTCTAATATTCTGTCTTTTTTTATCAAAATAATTAGTTCTGTCATACAATATAATTTATGGATTTAAACCACCTGTTTGTCTTTATATTTATATATATATATATATATATATATATATATATACATATGGTATTATTATATATATATATTTTTTTTTATAATAATATATTTTTTTTTTTTTATAATAATAATAAAATATTATATATAAAAAAATATTTTTTTTTTTTATATAAAATATTCAAAAAGAAAATAATATAAAAGATTTTTTATATTTTTTTTTTTTTTTATATATAAAAAAAAAAAAAAATTATTTTTTTTTATCACCCCCCCCCTATAATCTATTTTTTTTTTTTTTTTTTTTATTTTTATAATAAAAAAAAAAAAATATATTTTTTAATAAATATTATTTTTTTATTTATATTTAATTAAAAAAATTTATAAACTATTAAAAAATATTTTTTATAGGGAGTATTAAAATTATAAATAAATATGTATATTAAAAAAAAATTTCACTCAAATTAATTTATTATAAAAAGAAATCTATTAAAAAATTTCCAATAAAAAATTTTTTTTTTTTTTTTTTTTTTTTTTTTTTCTGAGCTTTCTCTCTCTCTCTCTCTCTCTCTCTCTCTCTCTCTCTCTCTCACACACTCTCACACACACACACACACACACACCCCCTCTGGGTTGGACTCCTGGAGCTTACACATCACCGGAGGCTGGGGTGATGGTGTTACGGATTGACACGTCCCACCAGTCCCACTCCACACCCAGGGGAGTAAAGGGTTGCTGTCCCACAGGGATCTGTCGCTTCTCTGTCCTTGGGGCATCAGCTTCCTTTCCACCAACAACTGAATGACAGAGCCCGAGGCCTCATCACTCCGCCCCACCTCCCTGCCAGCTCCACGCTCCTCATGGTCCCTGTTGTTTCACCCAGGTGCCTGACAGAGGGGTGTCTGCTCTGCGACTGGTGAACAGCCCATCCACCCCTCCTCCCTATGGCCTCAGGCTCAGCCCTTTATTTTGAAGTGGCGCAGTCTGGCTCCGCACCAGTCCGGGCCCTCGGCCTGCAGCCTGCTCCATTGTTTGGCCTCAGAGAAAGACTATTATTTCAACTCAATTTACTGTGAGTAAACACTGAATGATAAGTTCCCTGTCCGATTGCTCACACACACTAACACACACACACACACACACACACACACACACACACACACACACACACTGATCCCTTCCACCCCTTCCTGACCATGGGCTGTAATATACACCAGCAACAAATCACTGCCCTCAGACCGCTGCTATCACTGACTTCAAAATGGAGCTTACTAATTCACTTTTCAACATTGATGTGAAGACAGGCCTCATGTGTTGCAGAATATGGCTCTGCCACCAAGCAGCATTTAAAGGACTTGTGGCCCGATGGTGGCCCGTCGTAAATTTAACGCAACAGGATTCGGACGCTGCCCGATTCTGTTTATGTGAAAAACACAAAACAAACAAACAAACAAACAAACAAACAAACAAACAAACAAACAAAAACAGAAAAACCCCTCCACTATAATCATATGGAGATCTGAGGAGCTAGATAATTTTTAAAATTTAAAGAGAGAAAGCTAAAAACACATTTTCTTTTTTTGTTTGTTTGTTTTTCAGTTCGCAAAGACCCCGGATCTCTCTCCTGTGTGCAAAAATGTACTATGTCTTAATTACACTGAATTATCTGCCATCTTTAAATAGCAACCTATGTGGTGTTTCTAGCTTTTGTGGATAATGTGATTATTTACAGCCTACTTTACCTTGGGTAAAAAAAGAGCCTGACAACAGAATACAAACTAATGTGATAAAAGCTTAGCATATAATGGCTTGATTTAAGAATTTTAAAGGTAAGTGTTTATGACAAGGTAATAATGCCTCATGCAAACGGCTGGCCTGTAAATTGGTTAGTTAAGGCATGATGGATGAGGGGAAGCCTAACCTTATTTTCAATTGAGCCTCTTGATTTCTAGAGCTGAGGATAATGAATTTGATTCAATTAGCCCATCCCTCATCTAATTAAGAGTGAGGGAAATCTGACCTTGTGCACAGTCTTCCAACAGAGACTTTGTTGACCACAAAATGGCATATTTTGAGGTGAGGTTTTGTTATGCTGTCAACACATTAGCCATCAAGTTTATCCAAAGGATTTTTTGGGCAATCAAAAGCCAAATCAATCCATTTTTTTTACAAACAAACAACAGGCTCATGCAGAATAGAGTTGAGGAAAGGAAACGAGGGATTATGCAAAAGCTATAAAGCCCCAATTAAAGCCATTCATCATCAGATTAATAATGGAGCTTGTGATGCGTCTCTGCAATCCTGGTAATAGCCTACTTGGCCTATGTTGCCCTGATCCCAGTGGGCAGACCTGCTCCTTCACTGCCAAGGAAATCTCTTTAAAGGCCAAGGAGATTCAGCCCACCAGGCCCCCAAAGGCACCCTTGCTTATACTCTGCGCCTCACCTTGCAGGTTTGACAAGCCTCATTATGGCCAACTTTCATAGACTCAACCTTGGCCGCAGAAGAAGAAGAAAACCTCCTTCAACTTCATCATTCTGACAGCCTGGGGTGTTGTTTTGTCATCCTATGACTAACTGGAGAAGGTTGTGAAAGCAGGGGAATCTCGGGAGAAACAATGTCTTGATTGGCTGCTGGCTCACCGGACGGTCATGGATAAAATATCTACGTCAAATGTTTACAATAGTTATCACTGACATTCCAGTTCACAGTCTGCAATCCTATATATGCTTGGGTAACCAACAGTCTGCAGATCCAATTACCTGTAATACACACTTTAGTTTATCTCACTCCCAGTCATTATCTAAATTGGGGACATATTACTAGGGTACCTGCTTGAGAAGTGTGCGTTACTCTTTGTCTCCTAATAGGGCCCAAAGGGAGTGTTGTTTTGTCCCTAAACCGCTGTAGGCTGCAGAGGAATGGACTCCACAACCGATTTCCCAAAACACAAGCACAAAAGAAGCATGGAGCACACCAGCTTTATGCACCAAACATAAATATATGTCCCATGACATGGGTGAGGGGTGGAATCAGGAGATTAATTATGTGATTTTAATTATGTGATTGTGAAGAGAGGAGCCCGGGCCCTCACCTTGAGTGGTCCCTTATTACATTAACACGTGTCTCCAGTGGAGTCCAATTGACTTTAGAGGTACACAGCATCACCTCTGAGGGAGCAGACTGCCCCAACACCTTTTTCTTACCTGGACTAAGATAGCATGAATTTGTCTGTCTTGAAGGTTTTTGTGGCGGATATATAGAACCTAAACTATAAAAATGGTTTTAAAAATATATGTGATGCTGGGGGGAACCTCGTAAGTTTATATGTAAGTTTAACAACCTAATATGAAAGTGCAAATAAATGTGACTCCTTTGGCACTTGTTCCTGTCCTACTGACTCTGATGACAATTGAATCAAAAACATAATGTAGAAATGTAGAAGTTGTGGACCTCAGATGGAAATTTGCATCCTGGTCATAAGTTGAAAACACACATTTCTTTTTCTTTTTTTTATTCTGCAACTGGGAAAAAAGGTCATCACCAAAACCTGTCATGCAGTGTCTGTGAATTATCTTATGTCATGATTTCTAGAAAGTTTTTTTTGTCTGTCTAGTTTTGGAAGGGATATATATATCTATATCTATCGGTGAGAAGGGGGCTGATTTACAAACCACAGGCAAAGTGCCATCTGGTTCCATTATATTTAAAAGAATGCAGACATCTCTGCAGCAGTCAGCTGCTATTTCCACAACTTAAGCCAAAACAATCTACACGGATAAACAGCACTACTGGTAACATAGAAAATGTGTATTTTTGATTTGAGGATTTGGAGAGGGGGGTTGTTTTTGCTCAGCCGCTATCCAATTTTACATGGATTCTAAGGCAGCTATAATTGAGGCTTCTGGCTTTTATTACAAGAAAGAAATCTTATTTTTCATAATTTTTTTAGGTCTTACATGCATTAGAGCAGAGAACCGCACAGTCATGTTTTACCCCAGCTGCTGTGAAAAGACTCTGTCGCCATCGTTGCTCGAGAGCCACCATGTTTCATTTGACATTGGCACTTATTTAATGAGTCCACTAGCGCTGAGAGTGCCACAAGCTCACAGCAGGAGAACTGAAGGCCAATCGTACCTCCCATCATTCAAATCATGTCCATGAAAGTGAGATGTACTCCTGACACTGGCCGCTCCTCGGAGAGCCATATATGCAATTGCAGAATAGCTGTGGCTGAAAATGTCTCATCCATAGGGAGGCTTGCAAGCAATAATGTGCCATATGAGAGACAGACAGCTAGATTGAATAGGGAGACAGTTAGACAGGCACAGATCAAGTCCAATCCTTCTCCCATCATCTGGCTGTATGGCTAGCAGGTCAGCTTTGGCTAATCTAATTCCCGGACTTTCCCACAAAAGCCAAGTGCCACTCAGAAGAAGTGGCAGTGAGAGAGCGGTTGAGAAGTGGATGTGGAGAGTGTCGGTGCTTGAATAATTATGAATCAGGGAGCTTAACCTTCTGGGGAGTTAATTTGAAGAGCACTGGGGATAGGGGAGTGGGACTCTTTATTTCCCTGGGGTGCCCCTAATGCCATTGTGAGGGAATGGAGAGATCAAGACGTGCGGCAATATCGTGTCTGTTAGCCACCATATGACGAGCTGACCCCAGAGCTGCGCGCACAATCACACCTGCCGTCACCCGGGCTAATTTGTTAAACATATCAATAGCACTCGACTGGCCTTTTTTCTTGCTGAAGCAGAGCATTGATTCAGCTGATGCACTGACAGACGACTCAGACAGCTCAGCCTCGCCCTCACATTGTTTTCCATCAAATCGTGAGTAGGGCTGCCGTGGGTGCCACAGGCCGACCAGTTTCAAAGGATTTAGAAGGAGGAGCTTTTTCTTTAACTGCTGCCCACCACCGGGCTGACCGGAATGCATTGGCCTGTTTTTATGTCGTCTATGTGAATTTACAGTTTATAAGCTCAAAGAAAGGTTTTTGGTTCTGCCATTGTATTAGGACGTACAACTCTTTGTCCACAAACCAAGCGGTAGATAAATCACAGCATACTAAGAAGTAAAACCTTGCTGCCCTTGGCTCTGCGAAGTCCGGCAAACTGGAATTCTTTTATTTGGAATGGTGCATCTTTTCCAGCCTCTCACCAAGAGAGTCTCTGTCGTGTTTGGTTGGCTGTCTGGCAGATGGAGCCTGGAGTGTGGCAGCGGCAGAAGCCTGCATGGCAGCGCAGACCCTGACATCTGGATCCAGTTTGCTGAGAGCTCACCCAGACAGGCCAGATTCTGCCAAGCTGAATCTCAGCTCTTTGATTTCCTCTCCCATGGCCCTCTCTAATTGTCATCCCTCATTACTTTGCCAAAGGTGGAGGGATGAATCATAAACTATTACAGAGAAATGACATTTCCTGCTCCGAGACAACTCCTCCTCTGCCTCTCATTGTAACTGATAAGGGCAATAAATTTCATAGGCGGCTGGAGTATAAACATCCTTCGTCTGAGTGGGATCCTGGAGATTTGGCCTGCGTTCTCTAGAGGCTGCTCGGAATCCCAAAGTAAGGTTAAAGCTGAAGCTGATTTGATGACAGTTCTTAATTATCGAGGGGATCTCTGCTGTCAGGATATTTAACTAAAATGTTACATTCAAATGGATCAGCAGTAAATTCAGGGATGACTAGAAACAGAACTAATGTGTTTTGTGCTGTGGATGTTTTAAATGTTTTAGGCAAACGAAGAGAAATGGCGACAGTGTTTAAATAATACTCTGAAAGCTCAGAGACAGATTTACAGCATCCCCAGAATCATCTGTTTTCCTAAAAGAATTAAGATGTTTTACTTGAGTGATTATTATCAGCAAACATTACACACTGCTGTACACTGCTGTGCCCTACATAGATAGACAGACAGGCAGACAGCTAGCTAGCTAGCTAGCTAGATAGATAGATAGATAGATAGATAGATAGATAGATAGATAGATAGATAGATAGATAGATAGATAGATAGATAGTTGTTTACAGCTTTGCATACTTAAAACCATACTCAAATTGCAGTTATGTAAAAACGTGTTGTGTTTATCTGAGGAGAGATCGGCGTAATTCTGGGTAAAAACCAGAGAAATTATCGGATATAATTGTTTGCAAGAAGAATGCATGCCTAAGCAAATGTGTTCCTACTGTCACATGCTAGAATACTACTGTACAAATTCCAAATTAATTTATTTTAATCTGGAGATGTCCCAGAATAATTAGTCAAATAATTCCTATCCCTCCTAGTCCCATAGAGCATGCTATCATGTGTGTTTATTGTGGACTGATGTCAACACTGCAGCTCCTCCAGTCTAGCAGCTAATCTGGTTGATAATGACAGCACTGTGTGTGTGTGTGTGTGTGTGTGTGTGTGTGTGTGTGTGTGTGCGTATGTGCAAACGGCAGAACAGGTTTCCTTACTTCAGAAGATCCTTTGACTTTCATGTTCCCTTTGTGGGGTTTAAACTGTTGGCGTCCTGTGCACGTTTTGCGCGTGGTGACTGGTTACTTAGACGCCTGTTGACGTTGACAGTCATGGAGGAAGTGCTGTGCTGGTGACAAACCATTCAATCTTTAGGGGTCATGTTGTGTCTAAGAGGCAGCAAAGTGGGATAAACCTAAAATAAAACTTCCCTATTCGCCACAAGTGAGTCTCAAGGTCGTGTAACAACTTTTTTTTGCATCCTTTGAAAAGAAAGAGATGTTTATCACAGCCCTTCTCTCCAATACTGGGGTTCTTGTCTCTTAGCTATCGTTCACTCACCACCAGTTAGATGAGCTATTTTCTTCTTGCACAACATTGGGCCTACCATCAGACTAAGCACTCTCTGATTTCGGTGCTAATTGTGCGCGTCCACTTAAGCAACTGACAGCGCGGCGAATGAGGAGGCTTGCAGGCCTCCGCAGCGTGACACTCATCCATCACAGCCTAACCGATTGCATCCCTCTGAAGGCTCAACACACTAACACCATTAGCTCTACTGCTGGGCATCTAACTAGCACATCACTCACATGGCTACATGCTAACAGCATTATGGCTAATGCTACCCCTCTAAGTAACACATCCGTCATTGGGCAAGAAATCCTAAGGCTCTGCACAAAGCTCATGGAACCTCTGTCTCTCTCTCTTTTTTTTCTTTCTCTCTCCTCTTTTTTTCTTTTTGATACAATCACTTGCTTTCTTTTGCCACGATTGCCGCTCTGCTGCCAATCCCCTTATTTGTCTCTGAAAATAGTTACAATCTGGTTCTGCCCACAACTGATTTGCGTATGCATGCCAATGTGAAGGGAGCCATTCACGTCCGTTTATGAATTCATATTTCACAAAGACAGTACACCACCAGGATGATTTTTAATTAGAACCAGAATCAGTGAAAAGGATGGGGCAGAGAGACAATAAAATGAGGAATGCATTCATCCATCAATGATCCTCAAGCTTTATTTAAGATCCGTGCCAATGTGCTAACACCATTAATGAAGTTATAAAGAATTATGAAGGGAAATCAAATTTGCCTCGCCACTTGAGCGCCACTAAAATGCCAAACAATAAACTACCAGATTGCAAATTAGATCAGTAAAAATATCAAACACATTGCGGTGCAGGAAAATCCATAATTGCATTTAGTGCCTAGCCTCTCCTGGGGGAAGAGACACTAAAGATCATCAGCAGGCTACACGGGAGCCGCTATTGACAGAGCAGTAAAAATCGACAGGCTAACTAAATAAACACTCCAGGCTCCATTAAATATTCAACGGTTGAGATTTGACAGTCTAGCGTGCCTGCCTCTCCCCATCCCCTCAACTGCCTCCTCTCTGCAGCATTCTGCTCCTTCTGCAATCCCCCTCCCTCCCTCCCTCTCTGCCCCACGACTCATGACAGCAATAAATGATGCGGTGCCTGAAGGCGCCGCTCCAGTGGGAGCAAGGGAGCAAAAGAAATAAAGGTGAGACAGCCTATGACCAATGGTCATTAACCAAGGAGTGAGACAGGACCCTACGACATCCGCTGACATCTTATCCCCCCTACCCAGAGTTACAAACCTGAAGCCCATTTGCTCTCTTCCTTCGGTTGTTTTCACTCTCAGATCACAAAGAGGGTCGAACCTCAGAGCTCGAAGACTTAGCATGACTGTTTCCTCTTTCAGTCTGCAACCTTGCCATGGCAGCCAGAGGATGTGAAAAACCTTTTTGCCAACGCGTCTCCTGACGCGATCACATGCATTCATCTGCTGCAGCACAGCGAGCGAGGTTATGCAAATGAGAGATGACAGTGTTATTGTGTGTGGAATATCAATGGAGTAATTACTGTTTCATGTTGGGCTATTGGCCTCTCCGCCGCGCCCATGCAGCCAGCGTGCTTCATTTCTCACCCGCCTCTTCTCAGGGGAGAGATGAGCATTGTGCTCTGGAGAGCAGAGCTAATAATGGCAGCACAGATACAGGCTTAGAGGAGCCCCGGGGTCCTGAGCCGCAGACTGCTAAACGTTGAGGGGGTCTCAAGAGAGCCCCCCAGCAAAGATGAAATGATTAAAAAACCCACACACCCTGACTGACAAGCTGACCGGCCACCTATAACTCCACTTTGTGCGTTCGGTCAAAGCATCATTGCTTGCTTCAATCATAACAGCGGGTGACCTTTTTAGATATTAGCTGGCTGCCTGGCAATGATTTCTAGCCGAAAGCTCAGTTAAAAAAAAAAAAAAAACCCAAAACACTGGTAAATAAGTGGAACTGTTCTAGGTTGTTAACCAGCAGAACTGTTTTACACAGTTAGTTTCATAAAAATGTAGACATGATTTATAAATGAAAGAAGCAGTAGCTAAACCTGCTAATGATCCTGTTGGCACTAAAATCTAAAAGCTCATATTTGTTGGAGTGCTTTCCAAAAGTCATCTCCTTAAGATGCGCTAGCGTTGCCTGCCTGTAAAATGTCAAGTAGATCATCTTTACATGTGAGAGACAGCCTCATAAATAAAGAGGTTCACCTGAATGTAAAGGAGGAAACATCAAAGAGACATGGCCGCTCCATGCCTCACAGCTAATAATTAACATACCAGGAGGGAAGAACGCGTCCTCTGCACACCTTTCAGAAACACCCTGCTAAAGGTTTTATTTTGTTGTTTTTGTTTTGTTTTGTTTTTTAATGCATTTTGACAGTTTTCAAAGTATGTTGGGGAAAAACATATGTGCAACCTGTCATGCTAATCAATGGCTCATATCACTAACTTGCTAAATGATAGCAGCTAGCACAGCCACTTTAAAGTAATGCAAAAAAAAAAAAAGTATAACACAAAAATTACATATACTAATTTATACAGCAATGCATGCAGCAGGTACAAGTTTAAGTCCCAAGTATTCATTTAATCATACAACCAGGAACAAATGTTTCTGACACAAATTTGAATTGTGCCTCATCCTGATTATGCTTTTCTACCCTTTGCTTAATCCCAGTTTGTTTATTATCTTTTTTAAGCAAGAAGTCAGCATGTATATTTGGTAAAGAAAAGGAAGTCGTACTTTCTGATCTATTGTAGGACTTGCGCCATTTATATTTAGGTCAGGTGCGCTTCTGCTCATGTTCACACACCTCATACGTCTTGCTGGAGAGAAAGGGCTGGTCTTCGTGCTTATCTCCCCAGCAATAAATTTCACATTCACAGGAAAACGACTGTGCGGCAGAGTAATAGGAGCCATAACACTGCACATCGCCCGCTTCAGTATTCAATGCATTTATGAAAATATATAATATGTTCAATTGTATATTAGCAAGCTGGCGTGGTGAAATTAAAGATGGCTTCCAAAAGTCTATTTTTAAAATACTATACTATTTTTCTCCGAGGGGACAGAGAAGTGAAACACACTGTCCATTCAATGAGCATCTTGTTGCTTTCCTCTCCCAGAAAGAAAAATTAATACAACAAGAGTCCAAAAAGAATTCTCAGATGCTCGCAGAGTGCCACTGTTCTTCTTTAACGAGCCTGCTTGTTTTTTTTTTTTTTCCTCCAAAGCAATAAAGAACCTTTTTCCTGACCTTCTGAATGTCATAAATCCAATTGTAGGACTAACTGGCTGTTTTGTTTGTTTTTCCTGTTTTTTTTGCTAATGTTCTCTCGGCAGAGCTTTGATCTAGCTAAGCTAACGGAGCCTCACCATAAATGCTTACCTTTGCGTGACATTTTTATCACTGCTTGGCTCGATGCGAAGCGTCTGCACGCAAACGCTGCGGCAGACAAACGCGGTTGTTACCAGCAAGGCCCAGGAGGACAAACACAGTCCATAAAACTACTCGTGGTTGGATATCATCTTACACAGGATGGATTCTCAGCTGTGAATAAAATCACCACAAACCCACTTGTTTTGTTTTGCGAATTATGTCTGCGATGCCACAGCCGACCCCGAGAAACATCACTTTGTTCACATCAACCTGAGGTTCAAAACCCAAGCACAGCATGTAGAATTTGTGCTATTTCTGGTACAATAGTAAATATTTGGATTATACATTGAATAATATTTTTAAAAATTCTTGCACATTTGAGCCTACAAGCACACAACCCTGTAGCCGTGAATGCTGAGCAGCTGCCAGATATATTTCTGCAAGCAGAAGACCACAGGAATTGTTTATCACCACAGATCAGAGTCACTAATCAGAAGCAGGCTGTTTCTTCTTGAACCTGTGTGTTTCCTCATCTCACACTGAGATGCATACATGCCGCGGCATGACTGAGCTCTCTCCTCCTCCACCTCCTTCTCCATCTGAGTGCTTGGTCAACCCCGGGCCTAGGTTGCCATGCGCTGAGGCACTCCTGCCACACTCAGTCACTCAGTCAGTTCCTCTGTGGGAAAGCAAAGATTTACTGAGGACAAATCTTCCGTTGTGCTCTGCTTTGGTTTATCGCATTCCCAATCTTAATAATTAGCAAACGATGTTCTTTCTTTCTGCTATTGTTCCTCAACTACAAGTTCATACATACATCTAAAATAGCAACCAGACAGAAAGGAATGAAATGCAAAGTAAGAGTTTCCATTTGCTTTTGCCAAACTACCATTAAATGTTATGGGCACATCAAGGCCCACAGAGCACGTTGGTCAGCACAGTGGGAGTATGACATCTTACACTGTGCAGGGCCTCATTCTGGACTCTGCAGACAGCTTCAAAAGAATTTAACCATCAGGAAAAACAGTCCATAGGCTGAAACCACACGGCCAAAGCTAAAGTCATGACATGATAAATGTTGCGCTGACTTACCCTTGGGAGAAAATGTAGCGTGTGATGTATTGAAGTTAGTTAAGCAACATTTTTTTTAACAGAAACAACAAGCTGATCATAATATCCAGGAGAGGTCACATGCTGTGTGCAGAGAGAAAAAGGATGACCTGTAGTGTACAGAAATGACGAAGCTGCTGTGTTAGGAATGATGGAGCTCTGTGGTCCAGTAGGGATGGTTTGAAGCCAGTCCAGCGAACGAGACCGCAGTTTTGTACTGCCATGAAATATCTGTAAAAGATAGACCTCTGAGCAGAAGAATACGTTTGGTGAGGTGGGGATGTAAAGCTCTTTCAATGCCGCTCTTTTCTGCATTAATGGCTCTTTCACAAATCGCTGTTTTCCCATGCTTGGCTCATGAAGCTTCATCAAAAAATCTTGTAAACTAAGTGCTTTTCGAAGCCAACACAGTGACACCAAGACTTTGCACCCCTACTCCTCCAACCCCTCAAGCTGTGTTTTTGTAACTGTGGTGAGGGGAAGCCTCATTTTTGGTGTACTGAAGGATAGACGTTTGAAAACACATGGACATCCAACACTGGACTGCGGTGGCTACTAGAAAACTTTTTTTCTTTCTTTCTTTTAGTCAAAGTAGTTGTTAACACGAGACCTGAAGGTCTGCTCTTCTCCCCCCAGGTTAGGTTAGTTCCTGGTGGGATGTTTTTGTGCAAAGAGGCCACCTCTCTGTCTTATCTTCCTGTCATCTCTGCGGGACGTCGGGGTGAGACTCCTTCCCTGGCTCCAGAACTGCAGACTTCCCAGGAAACCAAACCGGTGCTCCAACTTGAATGTACTCATTAGAATGGGTGGACATCCAGGGCGTGTCAACACTTATTAGCACCAGAAAGTGTCAAAAAAAGAAAAGTTACTGTGCAAAATATGATTTCATAGCCAAATATTTCTCAAGTGTCAGCACTGCGGGATTTACCACACGAGACAGAGCAGCTAGACACAGAGTCCAGACTATCCGGACTTATGTCAGTATTACATTTGGCTGACAGCTAACCAAATGCAGTCGGATTTTTCCTGATAGCCTTTAACTACATTCCAACGCAAAAATAAACAACACAACACGTCATACATGACCAAGTCAGCTCTCATTACGTCTCGGATTTTTTTCTTTCTGTGTGAAAACTAAATCTTTTTCTATTATTCAGCATTTAATATGGTTTTTGTCCAATGGAATTAACTCATGTACCACTTTTATTTACAAAATGAAATAAATCACCGCTTTAGTTTTGATAACTAAAAAAACTATAACATTGTCATGTAATCTTGCAGTTAAACTACAATGTATAAATGGCAATAATATTTCTAATAATAATATAATATTTAGAAATTAAATTATTAATATATGAATTTCATGACATGTAATCGTTGGTAATAAATAAACATATTAACACTTAATTTTAATAATAGAGATAATAATAAGGATAAGGATTATGTTTAATGTACTCATGCAAATACTTGTAACCCCTTTATCCTTAAAGAGACCAATAGGAATGCTTTTTCAACACCATTGTATGTTGTTTAAAAAAAATAAATAAATAAATATCCCTGTGTAAAATTTAACTGCATCCTAAAGGAGCTTAAACTCTCCAGAGAAGCAGATAGAAATTCCTCCTCTGTCAGACAGCGAGTGCTGTAATAATTTTGAGAAACATGTACGCCATAAAGAGATGCTGATGCCAGAGAGCACGCTGTGACCCTGCTCGTGCTGGCTGCCTGGGCTCTGGTTAGTGTAAGCAGCATCCAGCTGAAAGCTACCAGAGGCCTTCATGTCTACATGTGACGTTTCCAGGCAGAGATGGGCCAATTAATCTGATTAGAGTCACAAATCCACCAACATGTGGACTCGTCTGCTTCCATGTGCGGTACAGATGTGCATGCGCGTGTCCTTATGCGTGTATTGGATATTGCCTTTCAAACACAAGACCACACTGGGATGTACATATGTGATGATATAATAGTTCAATATGAAGATATTCTCAGTGACACTTTTGGAATATTTATCTAGCTGGTGAATAGAAATGGCTGTATGCAAAGCTGTGAGAGTGAAGTTACTCCTCGGAAGTCTGAAAGTGACAGTTAAAAGTACCTGAAATGAAATACTGGCTGATACAGTAAACCATCTGTCAAAGCTTTTGCGGTTTGTTTAAAAACACAACACCGGAGCACTTAAAGGTTTGAAACAGCCTCCTTTTCATTGGCACTCCTATGAATATGCCTATTCTGAGGGTGATCCTTTCATTTTCGGGCCAAAGGGAGTCAGTCATAGTATGTTTGTGCCACTGACTGCAGCCCAGCCAGCACCGAGAGCCAGGAGGAAGTGGAACGAGGAGCTGACAGACAGGCCCTGATACTGCACTTCCACCACAAGCCAATCCCCAGCAAACCCTAGCGCTGACAGCCAGGATGTAGCACTCATCCACAGGCCACAGCCGGGCGCTGGGGCCCAGGAAAAGGAGAGTCGACGTTGGGATGATGGAAGGGGAGTGGGGGGTTGGGGGGCTGGTGGTTTGGGTGGCACGCACCGCTTTAAGAGGAGCCTGGCTGTAAGCAAAATCCACAGAGTGTGCAGCCTGCCAACAGCATGTCCAGTTCTTGGCTCCAATCACCTATGGGCATGTTACATGTGCACACAAGTGCTTTCATGCAGGAATGTAGAAAGAAGCAAAGCAAAGCTGCAAATAATAAGACACCAAGAGATGAACATTCTGCATTAAGGAGCCATGAAAACACAGACATGAAGGTATTTCCACGCCACAAATACTCCGAAAGTGGCACTTATCCTGAAACCAGAACTTCTGGTTACATTGCAGACTGGAGTGTAAAAGTGAGACTATGCAACATAGACATAACAGATGACGGCAAATTTTTACTGACAGAGCACTTTTACTGACAGCACATGACATTTGAAACATTCATCTAGCAAATTCCCTGAAAGCTGTTGCAAGACCTGCGCTTCAGAAGAACCCACATCTGCGATTCAATAAATAACGCTGTGCTGCTCGGTGCTGTGCCGAAGAGCTGCAGCCGAGTGATGAAGGTTGAGGGGGCCGGCGGTGACCCCAGCCGCACGCTGCGAGAGGGCTCCGCTCAGAGCCAGAGCTGTCCCTCCAGCTGGGATCACAACATCATGTTTGAGCTCTGGTTTCAGAGAGCAGCTCCGCACCAGCGAGGCCAGGCCTGCAGGGCTGCGTCGGACAGACACCCTGAGGGGCTGCGCCGACGCATCCCCCTCTCAAAAGGAGTCAGTGACACCACAAAGGACAAAAAAGACTTTGGGCTGTCTCCTACCTCTGCCGCACATTTTTCTAAATGTTGAGTTTGGGTTCTGCTTCAACCCTCAATTTATGAGAGCTATTTCTGCTCAGTGGGCTTTCCACTGACCGACCCCCAGAGGCAGATTCTCTGTATAAACAGTGCAAGTAAGAATCGAGCAATGTTATCAACTGGCGGAGAAAATTTAGATGTATGGAGCAAACAAATGCAGCCTTCACCTGCAGCGACACATTTTTCTTGTGGAGGCAACCGAATGGAAATCTGAATCCAGGGAGCTTTGCGAACTCAGGCATCCGCAAAAAGCACCGTGAAAAATCTTTATGTTTTATCTCCTTATCCATCCATTTCATAGACACCAGACCATTCTGCTGGAGTTGTGGAATTCCCCAAGAAGACATATTGTGGCAGCTTTTAGGGAAATTTATATCCAGCATTCAGGAGCAGAAAAGGTAAATGGCGAGGAGAAAGGAGGGGTTTATAGCAGGAGGCCTGAGACAGAGACTATCAGCACTCCCATTTGGTACCTGATGAGAAAATATCACCTGCTTTTGGGAGACATCCTAGCAGTCCTTTGACTGTTGACCTTTGTTGTCCCGTTTGAATACTTTGTTTTCTATATAATTATGTAGTTACCTTTTCCCCCCCTGTTGACATGAAAGATGATTGACATAAGAATCCACCGCCTTGTTTACTTTTTCACATTCTGTCTGCGACAGCTTCAATGGCCTTAAAACTCACGCGGCAAGAAACCAAGGTTGTCAGATTAACGATTAAGATCAAAGATTGACGTGGAAGGCAAACAGGCAGAACCTGAAAAAAGACCGCATAATACAGAGTGTGTGTGTGTGTGTGTGTGTTGGGGGTGGGGGGGTGGTGGTGGTCCCATATAGAATCCTGAATGAGTTTACAATTTAGGATGACAATCAAGTCCTTTTAAAGCCCCAGAGGGATTTTTAAAAAGAAATACAACAATTAAAGAAGGGATTTGCCAAATACTAGTCAGGTTTCAGAAAGGCTGAATCAGTGGCTGCTGTAGTGCTTGAATGCACAGTCGCTGCAGTCCTGGGGGACACTGGTGGGTCTAGGATGGACACTTGTCTTCCCTTCTCTACACTCCCTCTCCTGTCATCACAGAGGCACTGCAGATTCTCCACATCTGCATTGCCTTACAGCACTTTTACCAAGCACACCCCCCCCCCACACACACACACACCCCCACCACCACCACCGTCATGCCTGCCTCACTCCCTCCACTCCTCTCCACTCTCCCATCAGGATCGTCCAAATATTTCCCCTCGCTGCTTTTTGAAGCTTCCATGGGTCACGGGACCTCGTGCACAAACCATGCTGGCCCTGCTGAGGGAGGGGGGGGGGGGGGGGTCGAAGAGGACAGGAATGACTAAGAAACACAGAAACTCAATCTGCACTGTTTTCCTACAGGCTTGTTTTTTTGGGGCGTTTTTTTCTGCCAAGGCAGCCATCGCTGATCAGCTGCTTCCAAACAGCCTGTTTAAGAAGCTCTGAGTGTGGATGGAGGCCCTGGCAGCTGAGTTTGACCATATTCCCCAGCTGCACCAGAGGGAAAAGGGAGGGAGAGTAAATTCAGAGCCTGACAGCCTGCACTGGTTTAACATGGGGGCCGGACCCAAATACATAGTTCTGGGTTTATGTTGATGGATGGATCACCAAATCCATCTCATTGTTTGCAGTAAAACATAGATGTTAGTTTTTACACTTGCATAGTGCTGAATTGTGATCTACTGGGGAAGAGTTGACACGTACTAGCTACCATTTCTGAAACTATTTTTCAGATGAGAGCGAGAATGTTATAAAAAAAATATTGTCTACGTGTTCACAGCAGGTTCAATACTTCTGTTGCAGCACATCTGTTCTGCTTTAAAATGTTTATCTTACATTTACACTCACCTGATATATTATAGCGTGGAGAATCTGGGGAAATACACCATTTATTACCAAACCTAGGTATCTTTTTTAAATATTGACATCATTCATTCTTGACTGGTACAAACACAAGCACTTTTATCTTATTACATTTTCAGTGACTGTTACCTGTTACCTTTTGCTTTTTTTTTTTTATTTTGCAGTTGTTAGTTTTTTTTTTCTGCTGTAAAGGAATTTATACTTTCCCCTGCAGCAAAAGGATTATAAAAATGTGTGTTGAACAAAAAAAATCACATAGAATGCAGTATTATTGTTTGAAACCATTAAAATATGATGCTATATCATTAATAGACCAATTAGAAAATAAAGAACATTGATAACATTCTGATACCACATCCAGGTGTCTATCTATCATCTATTTGTTCCAGTTTTGGCTGTTATTTGTATTTTTCCACATTGGTTGTTGTTTAAAACAGACAGATTTCAAAAACTAAGCTTCAAGTCTACTTCTTTCTTCAAGACATAAATCCTAATTATCTTTCCTTGTTATAATTAGATTAGAAACTAATGTGGCAAAAATAAAAAAAAATAAATGAGAGGCCTAGTGGGCGTTGCGGGGACTTTCCCTCCTTTCTACCAGCTCAAGGCGAGAAGAGATGCTGGGCAGGAATCTGGAAGCGCTGGTTAAAGTAATCACATTGGTTTCACTGCATCTGATCTGCAGTCTAACAGACTTCCAAAGAGTTGAATGAGTAAATAAAATGCCCCAGGAGACTCCCACTGGAGAAGGATTACCACAAGGGTGCATGCACAAAAGGATCTGATGCCCCACAACCCTAATGTGAGCCACAGACAAAAGCCTGGTGTTGGACCTCGACCAGAGAACTGGCAAACTTTATTAATCTCATAGATTGAGCCTCCTCATCTCATCCACGGAGACTTGATTTCTCCGGGAGAATTTTGAATCTGAGACATTGGCCAATCTGCACAGGTTTCCAAGCTAATTCTGAGACACTGAAGATGTGGAAATGTAGGCATCTGTGCCACCGCGTCCGCCGCAGAGCGTGCGACTGATGATGCTGGGTCTGGAGGGGACTAAGGGCCATGCCATTTTGTGGCCCCCGGCCCTATTCTTCCCTCTTTTCTGGGTCTGACACAAATAAAAGGATTAACAGCCCCCATTTCCGTCAGACCCTCCATTCAAGACAAAGCTTGGACCAGCTTAGTGTCACACTTAATGATAAAAGTGCAAATCTCTGTCAGTCACTTTGGGCTGGAATACCGGTATTTGGGGACTAATCTCATTTGATGAAGATTAAAGGGACGAGCACAAGAGACAAAGAAACGTGTTTTGCCACATTTGGAGGAAAATCTATGCTGCAGATTCACAAACGTGAGGTGTGATGCTGAACTGTAGCCACGAGAACACAGAATGAATATGAGGCAGTCAAAGGAGCTTAAGGACAAAGACAGAGAGGAAGCAAGCGCTCCTGTACACGCGCGCGCACACACACACACACACACACATAAGCACACATGTACACACAGCCTTCCCCCTCAAACACCCTGGCTGCATGCAGACAAACACCAGGCTCTGCCCATTCCCGTGTACAGCTAGAATGTGTGACGTGAGTGTGACAGTAAGCCTTGGGCACACAACAGTCTGAATGCAGCACTTGCCACTATGATGCCAGCCCTCTCGAGTGTGTCTGCGAAAAGCCTATGTGTTGGAAAAACATTCCAGAGCGGGCTCACATATGCACAGTTGGGACCACGATAGACCTGGCTCGTGGCAAAGGCCATGTCTCAAATTGTTCATGAAAAAAAAAAATTTAAAAAAAAACTTGAGACAAAGTATTCAAAATTCCCAAAGTTGTCATTAAGTATTAAAGATAAAACAGAAAAAAAGGAAAAAGTTTTAGATCTCTACTTCAAATCTATTTAAATGCATTTTCTCAGCTAACTATTTTTTTTTTATTACTGACTGGTTTTATTACTGCCAGATTTAGCCAGGATCTAATCTTTAAACAATTCATGCCGATAATCCTGTTTCGTAATAAAAGACTGTCGTGCTGTGAAAATAAACATATAAATCTGAAGACTCGCAGCCATTAATGAAAATGACAGTAGTGTTTTCCATCCACCTTCCCTGATTAGCATTCCCGACTGAGTGACACGTCCCACTGGCTGCCTAACAACCAGCTTTAGAAGACGAGGTTAAATTGTGGCTACCAACAAATTGCACGCTTGAGTTCCTCTGCAGCGCTCTGCTATCATCCAGTGTAACGCGATCACATGAGGCAGATCCCTGAGCAGCTCCTTCTCCTCCCCTGTGCTACGACTCCCCCAACACAAAGCTTTTCAGACCTCTTCCCACATCCTTCTCCTCCCGTCTGGCTTCTAAAATGCTGGTGGTCATTAGCCTCGGCAGCATCCTTTGCAAATGATGTTGTAACTGCTGCAGTCTGAATCCTCTGTAGATGCTTATTTGTAAACAATGTCTAATAAAACAATGGTCCATTTTGTTAAGGTGCACCCACTGACAACTGCTAGGTCTTTTAGGTGTGAATATGTTGGGAAGGGGAGGCAGTTAGCAAAGCGTAAGATGGCAGATGATGCATCCTTGTATGCTTCGGGGACAGGCCAAGCTGTGTTGACATAAAACCCAACACTTCCTCACCGAGGGAAGCTCGCTGCCGAGCACTAAAAAAAATCTCAGCAAGCTGAGGCAATATTATCCGGCTTAGTGTTTCTAACATTAGATTTGTCTCTCTATTGAGGTCCTCTTTTATTTACCCAAGAGCAGTGGCTAAAGATGCATTTTTAGCCTTTTAAGGTAGAATTTAAAAAAGCAACGACGTAGTCACAGAGGAGCCTGCACTCGCAGGTTCGAGCTGAGGATGCTCTTTAATTAACTCCCAAACTACCCGGCTGGGTTGACAACACAAAGCACATCCTATTTTTCTTTCTCCCCGCATCGTTTTTATTCTGCAGTGTGCATATGAGCGTGGACAAAGCAGCGGGCCACGTGGGAGTGAGGAAAACTCACACACATTCTTGGAGCTCACAGAGAAAGCCAGCCGTCAGCATCTATCGGCTGCACACCGCTGCTGCGTCCTGAGCGCAGCTAATTAAAAAACAACAGTTTCACAGGAGGGCACTTCAAACTGTTTATAAAAAGCAGCTCTCAGCACACCGAGGGATTGTCCAGCGTTCACCGGAGGCTAAGACATCGTTCTTGAAGCTTCCATGGCTTCGTCGCTGCTCATTTGACCTAAATTTGGTTTTGCTTACAGCAAGACAAACATAAAATGTGTTACAAAGGTGGAGGGTGGGATGGGAAGGAGGGAGGAGGGGGTCGTGCATGTATTCCAAAATATTTTGCAAGACAGTAAAACTTTATAGAGCATGTGAAAATGTTTTATTGCATCAGCAGGACTCAGAAAGAGGCCGCGTGGTGAGGAATAGAGTCACTTTTGTGGACAGGGCCTGTGGCAGTTTCTAACTAGGCAGTCCATTACGGGGGTGTTGTCCAACACTCGGGCCAGTGATGGGCCTTATTACGTGGCTGCGCTTCAAAGCCTCGGCTCAGTTAGGGGAGAGGTCTCCCCGGGGAAAAGATCTCCCTCGTTCTAATGATGTATAATTGACCTCCAAACACCAGGCCGCGCTCCGGAGGTGCCGTGATTTCCCTCCACCTTTCGCTAGCCGCTCGTCTCTTTGGAGCTGCTTTCTCTTTTCACGACGGCTGAGGCTGCCACCCAGCTCAGACCTCTGATTGCTTTGATTCTGATCAAGCCAACTCTGGAATATTCCCAAAAAGCATTAAATAAATCAATATCTTTCGTTTTTTTCTGCTAAAATGCCCTCTTTCTTTTTTGAACAGGCATGAAACAAAAAACTTAGTTTAGACTTCGGATCTAAATTTATTCTCTCCAAAAACAAAACAATCATCACAGGTCAGACCTTAGGTATAATTAGTTACTATATAACTGCACTGAATGGAGCCAAATGTGTTCATCAGTTTTGATAACAGAGTACACGATTGTTTCCCCCACCTGTGCTTAAATATGCCAAAATAAATAAATCAATTAATACTAACCAATTTCATGATTTATTACAGGGCGTGAGGGCTGATTACAGGGCATGAATCAGTTGTTGCTGGAATGTAATTAGCAATGGCGTCCATCCTCCGTACAGCACAGAGCTCTCCTCACAGTCCAGAGCAGTTTGTGGGCTGACAAATGCATCTTAAATGGGTGTCATAAAAGTCAAAAAGGTGCCAATTACAACCTTAAGTATCTCTAATGCAAACGGAATAAACAAGAATAAAATGAGACGGTTGCGTGATGGAAGGGCCCTCCAGGTAGTTTTAACCTGGGAGGAGAGGAAAACGGAAAATAAAAGAGGAGGAGGCGGCGGGGGGCGAGGAGGAGGAGAAGGAGGGTGAATGCTTAAAATGTGTGATGGTTAACCGAGTGAGAGAGCAAGACGTCGCCCAGCAGGTTGTTGTTTTTGGCTGTGATGGTCTGAATTGCTACACAAAATAAATGAAATA